>SZWC01016034.1:56136-66792 GCA_023375785.1 Penium margaritaceum
TTTCACATTTATGTGGATCATAGGTGGCTCATTAATGTCTCTCACGTTCTCCTCACTGCACACCCGACTGTTGGATTTGTTCAAGTATTATCTCACTTGTTCGTACTATGACTTATCATTAGGTGTCCTTGTGTAGATGAGTGTCTAGGTGGCTGTTGATGAAGGCAGGCACTGAGCAGTGGAGGGTATGTCGCACCGTTGTGAGAGAAATGACTCCCATCTCTTCTTGTGGAGTTGTCCACTCGGTAGCAGTGTGCGACCAGCTCAATTGGAAGCAACCATCAAAATTCATGACACCAGCACTCAAAGGCAGCTGTTTTGATTAGCATAGAGTAAGCCTAGGTTTAGCCAGCCCTGATTTTGTTACGTAAAATTTTATTGTTGATTATGACTGCACGACTTTGTTTGCCACGTGCATATTGTGCTGTGGTCCAGTTTTCAAGAAAGTTGGACGACGCCCACGTTATGGGCTGTCGGTCATCTCATAAGGCTCACCAAGAAATCTCCACCTGCCATAAAGTACTGTGCTTTCCTTATTGGCTGGTAGAATGAATGGAAAGCATTATAGAGGTAATATTTTGGGTTAGTGTGGGAGAGATCTCTCACTAAAAATCACAGTTTTGGCACAGAATTGCAAGTCCAAGCTTTTCCGCTCACAATTGAGTTTCCAATGCTACTCAAGCAGTAAATTTGGATGCAATAGGCCACATCCTTTCGTCCAAGTGAGTGAGACGGTAGAAAATAGTCTTTTGGCGAGACTAGTGTAGCATTTCTTTAGCTTGGTATTAGAGCTATTACATAGCAAACATAACTAAGTTATTGGTTCTAGTGGCACACATATGCTTGCCAGAATTGGCAGGCCTCCATATGCGCCAATTCAGGGGAAAATTTGTTGAGTTTACTAAGTTACTACCGTCTAGTGGCAACTTCAAGATACTCCCAATGCGAGGGAAATTCTGTCCATATTTTTGTAGCATTGATCTTACCCCGATTGTAGCAAGGTGATCACATCGTTGATGGAGGGTGTCACAGCTTCAACAATAGAGCAACACAAGTGGCGACGCCTATGCCACATAGCATGGAAATGTCCCAACTGATGTTTTTTTTCTTCTTTTCAAATTGAAGTTCTTATTCTTGTTTAAGGCACCCCCTGGCTACTACCTCGCCCTTTCAATGAACTCTCCCTCTATTGGGTATAGCCACGTCAGGAACTTCAGACAGAGCTTCTAGAGAATAACAACACCGACAAGAGAAAGAAAGAAAGAATAGCTTAAAAATATTTCCCATATGATTGCTTGCTCACTGCCATGTGGCAGGGCAGTGCAGTCACTACCTCCTGCTTCCTTGAAGATTGGAAATAGCCATCACCACTACTCCATTTTCTGCAGCAATAGCAGCAGAGCAAGAAGGTAGCAACCACAAAGTAGTAGCAACGACGCGTAGATATTGCTGCAACATTGTGCAACAACAGTAGCATCTTCAGTAACTCCAAAATCACTAAGAGCAGCATCAATTATAGTGGCAAAATCAGTAGTAAAAGCAGCCACCACAAGAAAACACAGCAACAAATGCACCAATAATACATAGCAATAATAGTAACAGCAACATAACATAGCAGTAATAACGACACCAACATGCAGCGGCAGCGTAATTGTAGTTGGAGAGGCGGTGATAGCAATAGTAGAAACAGTAAGAGGAGGGGTGAGGCATGAAGCCGAGCCCATTGTGGAAGCTATGCACACTTTTACAAAGCTCCTTCCACTCTTTCCATTGTGATGGTGGAGGGGCTGTCAGCCACCAACCACGAGAAAAAAGGAAGGGAATTGGGCATGTGATTGAAAACTCTCAATGAGGGTGTCTGTCAATAAGGAGGGCATTTCTTGAAGAAAAAAAAGCAATCACAGAAAATTGATCTTACCTCCTTTATTCAAGACTTCAAGAAACATGTTTCTTTCTGGGATTTGACGAGTTTCACCTGTCACTGAGCATCTGTTACTTGTTACCATGGCCGGAACAGGCACTCCTAGCACGACTTAATCCACCTCAGCTAGACCGATGCGGATTACACTACCATCTATTGCTGCCCTCCTACAACAGGTTGATAAGTTGCATAATCTCTTGGCCATACTACACTCCACTTAGACTCTCGCCTCTTTGCACCTGCCTCTCCCTGGCCAACCGGGCTCCAGGCTCTCTTCCACAACCCAAATTGTAGCCCATCAGCAGCAGATACAACCTGTCTCTAGTTTCATAGGGTCTCAAGGCACTATGACCATAACTCAACGTAGGATGAAGGGCTTCAAGTCACCTCCATCCCAGCTTGACATAGGACGGTTCACTTCCTAGGAACTTGTGTTTTACTTGTGGATCTTGGGTGAGGGTCTACAGCCATACTACACCCTGAAGCATGAATCCATCATCAAGCAGCTATGTCATAGGTTGTGCAACTTGAGCTCTTATTGTTGTCATACCAGAGACCGATCACATAGACCTAGAGCCATTCATTGGCGATCCCACTGTCTCATCGACCTGACCATCGTGACTTCTAGAGCACCCTCATCCACACTTACCATGCCTTTGGTTAGGCTGCCATCAGTCGCCTCTTAAGAGGCTTGAATGACCTCAATATGAGAGAATCTAAGTCTTTCACCACTTCTTGGCATTGCGTGCAGGATCTCTTATGTCAGCTTAGCAAGATTGGTCCACGGCTATTTGCTGCCCTGATCACCATCAAGAACGATGCTACTTCCAACTACTCCAACATCCTATTCAAATTTGACATTGACCTACTAGAGGTCACAACGTCCAAGGGAACACTCATGACCTGGTAAGTTTCCTGGTATTTGAAGTGGGAGGAGGCCATAGAGGATGTATGTCTTTAACATGGAGATACGTCAGTTTTAGTAGCAGTCAGTTCTGCCTCTCATTTGCATCTGACATTTGTGATCCCTAGCACCGCCATTGCCACGTTGGGCACATGCCATGGCAAAGGGGCACATGTAAAGAAAGGAAAGGGAAAGGGCCAGCAATCTTCCATTGGCAGCTCCAACAGCGGAAGCTCCCTCACCTGCCACAGTTGTGGCCTTCCATATCATGGCTGGAACATATTTCCCATGCCCACTAATGACTCTCGTGTCATCCTCACCTTGCACCACAAACATGAGTGGCACCTTGGTACTATGAAAGCTACTAGTGCTTCCCCTATTGGTACTTCCTCAGATTTTTCTATGGCCTCGTCCATAGGGCACATAAACAGTCACCACTGGGTCCCACGCCCAGGCACCTCCTCGAAATTTGTTTTCTTGTTGAGCACGGTTGCTACATGGACTCCTCATCTTGTGTGGTCTCCTCCATTTTCATATTTTGGCTACCCTTTGGCACCTGTGTATAGCATGGTAACATCGCATTTTATCCTGCTTGGGCCTCTTGCTCGCGACTGCCAAATGGAGCAGTTCATCGTGTACTGCTTCAACATCCTCCATCGTGAGATGTAGGGAAGTACGAGTTGTACGTTTAATGGCCAAAAGGTCACAGACTGTCAAATTAAGACTGCTCCATTTGGTAATCCTATAGTGGATTCTAGTTGTGTTCTGATACCCCTACTTGATGATCTTGCTCGGGTTGTTGAGTGGCAGGTATGCTTTGAACATTAGTCTCCTCTGTAGTTCCTGTTGCTCGCGTCAATTCAGGCCACCATGCATCCAATATGCTTGGCCCGGCTAGTGATGTCTAGAGTGCCTGGACTCGGACTGGCTGGATGCAACCTGTTTGTGGTGTTGGTACTGCCTGCTTTTTAGGATCATCTGGCAATATCTACGTGACCAATGTGATCTATGTACTTGATCTTGTGCTCAACCTTTTGCCCATCAATTCTCTTGATTGCATAAGCATGGGTGCTCTGCACTATCATGGCATTGGCATATCCACTCTTCATCCATCTGGTTATGTGATGCTTCATGTAAAGTACATTACCAACTTGTGGTATGTCAATCATATCTACTCCATGTTCTCACTCTTGTCTTCAAACAATATGCACATCTTCATCATAATTACTCCATCCCCACACAATTTTCACCTCGTACACTGTCACGTCTGTCATGTACACAACTCTATTGTCAAGATCATGCTTTGCACGCAGCCTACACTTGGCTTTGACCCAACTACCTTGCAGTGGCCTTGAAAAACCAAATACATCCATTACACTGAGTACAAGATGCACATGTCATTGTATTTTGTCTCCTCACCTTGAGCCTCTCACCGGCTTGAGCTGGTCCATTCTGACCTCATGGGTTCCTTACATTTTTAGTCAATTGTAGAGTGTGGTTTTTACATCCTCACCCACACCGATGATTGCTCTCATTTTCTATGGATGCTCTGCCTCCAGCACAAGAGTGACGCAGCTGCAATAACTTGTGAGTGGCTCATTGCTCCCAAGTGCAAGTGTAGATGTCCATATTGCAGCTTCTGTTAGGACCGGAGTGGTGATCTTATGGGGGGGAGAAGTGTATTTCTCGGGAGCCGGGGTGTCAGACATGATACCACTGCGCCCTATATTCATGAGCAGAATTGTGTCTTTGAGCATTGAAACCACATCATGGCTGACGTTATTCGTACTATGTGGATTGAGTCTGAAATGCTCGGGGGCTTTTTCTTTAAGGCCATGTCCTGCATAACTTGGGTCTAGAAAAGAGTCTCCCATTGTTTCTTGCCTCGTCCAGTTACTCCTACCAGTATTGGTGTGGGCATTGTGTAGATCTTCATCTTGCGCACGTTTAGGATTGCGTTCTAACATCTAGCTCCATTAAGACCAGCGGGACGGCAAACTGACTTCTCGTGGCCATCCATGCACCTTTCTTGGGGTGTATTGTTAGTCAAAGGCTTGGTGGTATTGAACCCTGTCCAACACTACATCATCGATTCACATGATGTTGTGCTTGTCGAGGAGTGGTTTCCTAGCGACCTTCCTCTTATCCATGCTGGGGCCTTTTTGGGCCTGTCCCCTCAATCACGTGGTAGAGGTTCTGAGCTGGTGCGCGAAGTTGCTCCATGTTGGTTAGTGTCCAGATTCCTTGGCTTTTATGCGTCACCTATGCCTTCACACACACCTGACATTCTTGTCATGCCGTACTCCCCATTTGATTATGTTCTTCCAACTACTGATGACACATTCGAGTCCACCTCGTGGACAATTGCCTCCATGGACCGGGTGACTGAGTCCACTTCTTTGGCCACAAAATCCATCGCCCAGGCAAACCATTCTGTTGCTTTGGTTGAGGAACCTTCTGACCCTTGATTCGGTCACTTTGGTGGAGCAATACATCGTGTCTTCGACCCTTGGCCGACATACTCATGGACCCCTGGTGACCATCTTTGTCCACAAACCCCAACGCCACCATCAAGCCCACATCCTGTCATTGCCAGGCCACCCCTAGCCACTACCCTCTACCCTAAATCCCCTTCTCACGTTATGGTAAGTGAGGACCTATGGAGGAAGGCCTTGAGTCTGACTGTCCTTGCTGTCGCAATGGACCTTCAACTTGGATCCGTATGGAACTATGCACCGAATTCTTAGGTGGATTGACGCTGTGCCTCTCCTTCTATGCACCACTCGTCAACTGACACCCAGGTCATCTTTGTAAGTGGTTAACCCACATAGCCTCTGAGAGGCCAAGGGTACACCTAAAGCCGCTCAGTAGGGCCCAGCTTGAAAGGATGAACTGGCAACCTATGTTGACCTGACCACCCCGAACATCGGCACATCGATGTGCACCGCGGCACATCGATGTGACCCCCCCCTCACAGCGGCACATCGGCCACCCCGGTCATCCCGGACTGAAAAACCTCAGAGGGGGGGGTTGGTGGGCAGGGAGAGGGGGTTTGCAACTTGAAAATTTGTAAGCAGTCAATGTATGAGCATCTCATGGTGCTCACAACTCACCAACTCTGTTTATTACCATGTACATCATGTTACAAAGGAATACATTGGACTCTTTGTTCATTTCATTTGTCCCTAATTTCACATGTTGGCAGCTTGGTATTCACAACTTGGCAACACATTCTGGCAGTCACAATTGCATTCTACTATGATAATCATCTTGCTTCAAGCCCCTGACACATGGGCCTCATGCAACGCATGGAAGGAATATTAGATTCCCTGGCTAGCCCCATTCATAACCTAACAGCTGCAGGGAAAGAAATGAAGGCAAATGAGGAGTCTAAATCACGCAATGGAGACATGCAACATGGATAAGCAACGGGGTTTAGAACATCCACCCCCCCTCCCCCCCTCCACCCCCAGTCTCCCTCCTCATATGTGCCACTAACGCCCTGCCCTGAGACGCTTGGATCCATTGTTCACTGCCTTGTCAGCAGGTGTTTCAGTGGCCCGCTTCCCCCTGCCTGTTCCTGCAATAGCAGCCTTAGAGACTGCACCACGAGCAGCCTTAGAGGCTGCTCCACCAGCAGCCTTTGAGGCTGCTCCACCAGCAGCTTTTGAGGCTGCTCCACCAGCAGCCTTTGAGGCTGCTCCACCAGCAGCCTTAGAGGCTGCTCCACCAGCAGCCTTAGAGGCTGCTCCACCAGCAGCCTTTGAGGCTGCTCCAGCAGAAGCCTTAGAGGCTGCTCCACCAGAAGCCTTGCCACCTGCTGCACTGCGCGCCGTGTTGCTTGCTGCACTCCGAGCTCTCAGCCCTGCTCCTTTTCCTTTCAGGCTACTGCCAGCATTGCTTGCCGCCTTGGAGCTGGAGCCTGGGGCAGAGCCACCCTTTGTGGCAGGATGCTTACCTGATGCTCCCCTCCCCTCTCCTTCTCCGCATTCCCCATCTCCATTCTCCGCTCCTCCTCCACCTGCTGCTTCTGCTTCTTCCAAACCCCGTCCATTCGCCCATTCCCCTTCATCCTCCTCCTCTCCCCCTTCCTCTTCTGCCACCTCCTCAACCCCACCATCTGCTGCCCCCTCCTCATCTCCGCCATCTTCTTCCTCATTCCCATGTGCCCCATCTCCTTCCCCATTCCCCTCCCCTTCATCTCCTTCCTCACCCGCTCCTTCATCTTCTGCAACTTCATCTCCAACTCCCTCTTCCTCTCCTTCACCTGTAGCAGCCTCGTTCTCTCCTTCCTCACCCGCATCCTGCTCCCCCCCTTCCTCCTCTTCCCCTCCTGTCCCTTCCTCTTCTCTAGCCCGACGGCCATGACCACGGCCAGCAATCTGCCCAACCTTCTCAATGAGGGCTTCCACATCAGCCCGAGTGCGAACAGTCCTAGCAAATGAGGGGGGATCTTCACCATGTGCTTCACGGATCTTCTCCTGCTGCTCCACATCTATTGCTTCATTCTCCTCCTGCTCCTCGTCCTCTTCCCCCTCCACCACCACCTCCTCCTCGTCTTCCATTTCATCCGAGCTCTGTTCCTCCTCTTCCATCTCCTCCTCCTCGTCTGCCACATCTGGAACAAGTTCCCCATCATCCTCGCTCTCTGAGTCATCCGGGACCAGAAAGTTTGGTGTCTTGCACCGACCCTTGCTTGCTTTGTACTGGCGGTGCAGGCGCACATTGCACCGGACCAGCATTTCCAAGGTGCTCACTTTCAGTCGGTTACGACGTGCGGTGTGGATCAGCTGGTGTGTCGAGAAGACACGCTCACAGTCCGAGGAAGAGGCTGGCTGCGCCAGCAACCGCATGGCCAGCTCACGCAGGGCGGGGAGGTGAACAAGGTGCAGCGATGCCCACTCAAAGGGCTTGAGAACACCTGTCACCACCTTGGCAACCGCGGCACGAGCCTTGTCACTCAGCCGCTTTGTGGTCAGGGGAATGACCTCGGGTGTCACACGGCCAAGCTGGAAGGCCTCAAGCTGGCTCTGCAACTCGTCCCGCTTCTTCTCAGGAACCTGTGCCTCAACCACTGCAGCCCACGCCTGAACCATCTCCACATTCCCCCCAAGGTCATTCCCAAAATGCAAGGGATGCACTCTTCGGGCTGCAGCATAGAGGGGACAGCTCATGTCGTTCTTCCACCGCTTCACAAGACGCTGCATTGCAAACTTCACCGGTGCATTGCCCACCTTAGCCGGCTTCCTGCCCCGGCTTGTCGACAGCGCCTTCAGCTCAGAGGTGCAGTCAAGCAGAGCCTCGTACATCTCCCCTGCCTGTCCTCCTGGAGATTCTGCCACCCGCAGTACCTTCACAAGTGGCGTCATGAGGTCTCTCACATGGCGGACCTGCAGCCAGAAAACTCTCCGGTGGATGAAGCCGCGCACAGCCTTCTTCCTTTGCTTGAAGAGGCTGTCCCTCTGGCTTCCCATGCCCTTCCAGCATTCGTGGTTGACCAGCTTCAGAAAAAATGGACGCATGTCCAACAAACGCTGCAGCATGCTGTGAGCCGATGCAAAGCGTGTGTCACACTTCTGGATGAGGACCCGGCCGCCCGACGACTGCTTCAGCCACGTACGGGGCATGTCGTTGTTGCGGAAAAAATTGACCACCTTCTCACAGCGCGACAGAATGGCAGCCCCCCAGTCAGACTTGCCTATGTCCTTGAGGACAAGGTCCAGGTTATGCGCGCAGCAACCCTGCCAAAGCACCGAGGGGTACTTGCTCTTCAGGTCCTCTGCCGCACGCTTGTTTACGGCAGTGTTGTCCCAGACGACGCTGACTACGTTCTGCACCCCCACTTCTTCGATGGCTTCCTCGAACATAGTAGCCATGTGGTCCGCGTTCCTCACTCTGCCGCTAGCATCACGTGAAAACACATGGCAGGGCCCCTTGGCGTTCACCGCCATGGCATTATGGATGGGGCGCTGCTGCTGGTCGGCCCACTCATCTACAGCCACCGTGACCCCATAGATAGGCCATCCTTGCTTCAGTGATGCCTCCTCAATAGCCAGCTTAGCGTCGAGCTTAGGCAGCAAATCACCGACGACTGTGGACCTGCCAGGAAGGCGGAATGTTGTGTTGGTCAGCCTGCCCGTACCCACAACGTCGTTCAACCACGGCTCTCTGCAGAAGCTGATTGGCAGAGCGCTGCCACACATCAGCTTCACGATCGACATCTGACAGGCTTGGTTAGCCGCGGCTGCGCAGTATCCCCGCATCGACGTCTGCACCATCCCCGCCATTTTGTTGACATCTGCCAGAGGGACTGGCTGCTCCACCAGCTGCCGAGAAAGATGAACCTGCTCGCGCAGGTCTGCCGCACGCAGCAGAACCTCCCCCTGCTGCTGCATCTGGTCAACAGTGGAACGAGCTGCTGAAAAGGGGTCTGGCACCTCACCAGTAGGCTGGCTTGCTCTCTCCAGAGCCTCCTCACGCTGCCTTGTCTCGAAGAGGGAGGTCCATGACACTGGTTTTGCGCTTGTGCCCCATGAGTCACCAAGTCCGTTGTACAGCCGAGGACAAGCTGGTTTCCAGCTTGCAGGGGGGCGGGGGTACCTCTCGAGACCCAGCACGTCTCGGGCGATGGGGGGCGGATAGGGGCAGCAAGAAATGTTCCCATTAGGCATGCCAAAATGCCCCTGGATGCGGTCGCATGTGCCACTCTTTGTGACACCGCAGCTGCCACAATAAAACCCCGGCTTCTTNCCTGCTCGCGCAGGTCTGCCGCACGCAGCAGAACCTCCCCCTGCTGCTGCATCTGGTCAACAGTGGAACGAGCTGCTGAAAAGGGGTCTGGCACCTCACCAGTAGGCTGGCTTGCTCTCTCCAGAGCCTCCTCACGCTGCCTTGTCTCGAAGAGGGAGGTCCATGACACTGGTTTTGCGCTTGTGCCCCATGAGTCACCAAGTCCGTTGTACAGCCGAGGACAAGCTGGTTTCCAGCTTGCAGGGGGGCGGGGGTACCTCTCGAGACCCAGCACGTCTCGGGCGATGGGGGGCGGATAGGGGCAGCAAGAAATGTTCCCATTAGGCATGCCAAAATGCCCCTGGATGCGGTCGCATGTGCCACTCTTTGTGACACCGCAGCTGCCACAATAAAACCCCGGCTTCTTTGATGCTGTCGGGACAGGCTTGCAGTGCCGAGAGAGGGCGAGTGTCAGTGCATCACCGTGCAGACGACCACATGGTGGCGGCGCAAAATCCGCCTGGGTAAAGCGTACGGCAGATGCTGCTGATGTTGAGGCAGGGAGGGAGGAGGAGTCCCTGCCTGACGATGCAGTTGGTGCCCTCTTGGGTGGCATCGCTGTAGGAGGCCGCGGGCCTTGCCCACGGCCAAGTGTAAAACTATGACGAGTAAGAGCTCGCAGTCGTCTTTCTCGGCGTCGATGAGTGACGCTGGGATGGCTGCGGTGTACGAGTCCAGTGGCGGACGCATGGTGGGAGTCCACGGCTCCGCAGCCAGTGGATGATGGGAACTCGCGAACCCGTCACTTCGCAAACCCGTGAATTCAAATGTTTGGACCCAAGTATTCGAAAATCCCTGATTTTGAAAACCACTGAGTTCAAAAGTTGGAAAACGTCGTCATGCATGCAATACGAACGATGAATAAAATGTTTCATGTAAATGCAATATGATACGTCGAACCGTGAGTTCAACCATGGTTCATCGTCAGAATTATTGAAAGTAGAAACGTGCATGTTGACCTGGCAGTGTCTACATTATCTCCCCTTCAATGAACATGAACGAGGTGGCCACGTGTATAGCAGAATCACAGGCATTGGACTAT
>SZWC01016035.1:2604-21873 GCA_023375785.1 Penium margaritaceum
TGTGTGTGTGTGTGTGTGTGTGTGTGTGTGTGTGCGCGCGCTCGTGCATGTGTGTATACATAGTCATTCTCATGTTCAGAAGCAGAAGGAAAAGCCATCATTTTTTGGTTCCCAGTTGAGAATGATGAATGAGGGATGTAGTGGTGTAGAAGGGCGGAGATGATGGTGGCCAGGTGGAAGGGGTTTTGCAACATGTGGAAGTGGGGGTGCGACAGGGGGAGTTTGTTGTCGGATGTTGGCCATGGGGCTGAATTGAGCTCTCACTTTTATGAGAGGTGGAATTTCTCAAGGGCTACAAGGGGATGACCCTTGAGAGCTGTGATGTGAATGGAGAGCATGGATTTTGAGAGGGAGGAATGGAGATTTAAAACTAATTAATATTTGCATGGACTAATATTTCTGCACGTTATGTGATAAGAGGATCCCTACATGAATGATGGCATTCCAAATACACCACGATGCACATGACAGGCTGTGTTGGAGATGCACCAAAACAAATGCAGCCTCCAATCACTGATGGTAGTTGCAATTGTGGAATGGGGAATTCCACCACAACTATGCCCGACCCGGAACATGCCACCGACGGTGCCAGAACAGTGTGCATGCAAGTATTTTTTGCACGAAGTAACACTCTTTTGCACAGCGCCCCTTTAACAAAAAAACCTGGGCTGGTCGGCAAACTCTCAAGTAGACATGCGTTTGACAGCAAACACAACACATCTAGCTAAAATGGATACGGTACCAAGAAGATACCCCTGGGACGGTAAAAAGGCTATGTTTAATGCTCTAACAAGAACTACAATTATTGCCTTTGTTTTACGTCTCGACCACCTTTCATTGTGTGCACATCGACTGTTGCAGGTAGCATGAGCTACCGCTGCCGCATGATTTGTCTAGTGCAGGCACTGCATGGCAATCACCCAAGACCACCACATCCACACATGCCTTTCTTGGAGACATTGGAGGAAGCATAGATGTCATCTGACTTGGATGTAGTGGAGTTTGATACCATTGTGTCAAGGGATTCTGCCAACATGCCCGACCGCCGACGTTATGTTCAACATGTTTCTGACAACTTCGACCACCTTCCAGATCCTTCCAGAGAATTATCGCTAACCATCTCAATGCTTCAACATTGTTTGTTTAACTTCTTGATGATGTTGGACATTTCAAACATGTGCCTCACATATGCTCGGCAATTTCCCGACTTCAGAGCAAGGTTTCTTGATTCCACGGGTGGCATTGTAATTTTTATCATGTTGAACTTGTCATTCCTGAGTCACGTGGCCTGAGGCTCCGATCTAGAAAGAAGCACCGACACAATGGCAACTGCCGACCGTCCAAGGGAATTTCACACAAGGATAACAATCACCCCCAAGGAGTTAACTATGCCTATAGTGAGACATAATTACCCAGGTGCTTTTGCTCAAGGTCTTAGGGGCTCCCGCCCTCTAAGCCTTCTTCTTCCTTGTTGTGAGAGCGCAACAAATCAAGTCAGCACTCTCACACGAGCAAGATTACAACCACCTTAGCAGTTCATATCAAGCTCAGTCTCAAGTGCACAGCTCAAACAAGAGACATCAAGTGAAGGAGTAGTTGAGACAGTGGCAAGTACAAGGCATAAATAGCTGAGGAGTGCCTTTGGTAGCCAAAGCGCGCGCGCCTAGGCTAAGCCGAAGCACGTGCACCGAAGCTGATGTCACTCCTTTATTCAAGGAGGTCATCCCCTTAATCAGGAAAGTCATCCCCTGATCCAAGGCACATCTTGCATCTTCCTATCCGACCGTTGGTTCGGCCCGAAACTTGGACAGCTGACGATTTGACACCTGCTCTTTCCATTGGTATGGTTAGATTGACGATCTGACCATCCATCATCAGAAACCAAGGGGACTTATCCTTGAACAAGGACAGTGCATGCCTGGTCTTTTGGACTGGACCCAGGGGACTTGCTCCACATGAGCAGTGCATGCCTGGTCCATCCACTACTTGCCAATTCTGGAGACTAGTGGCCAAAGGGCATCCAAATAGCAACAATCTCTACCTTGCACCTCCGGCCACTTGTCCTGTCTTCAGTCTTGGTCACTTCCGCTGTACATGCCAATACCCTGTCTTCGTCCCCTTCTGATCAACGACGGTGTTTGAGAAGTCTTTGTCGGAGGGGTTCGCTTTTCATTGGATGACCTTGCGATGAGGGGAAGAACAGAAACATTAACATGTGCAAACGAGTAGCAGACAATGGTGCAAAAACAGTGAAAGAAACTGATGTACCGTACTTGCACGGAGAAGCAAGTCCAATCCATTCATAGCAGACACCATGGCTATTTCTATGACTGCAATACACCCGCAGCTGGGGACGGAATGGCCTGACATGTGGGCCACCATTCAGCCTCATTGGACAGTGTTCTTCATGCGCATGAGAGCATGGAGTGAGGTGCTTTTTGACCTGGAAGTGCTCAATTCAGCAAGCTTCATTGTAGTCATCAAAGAGAAACCCATTGGTGTACCCCTGGAAGACACGGGGTTCCTCCTCCTCGAAGTTGGCGATGGTCGTTCTTGGGGGTAAATAGAAGTGGAACAATGAATAATCCATTACATCCCTAGTGGACACGGCATTGTACAAAATGCATGTCAATATACATGATACCCACCTAACAGTCACCTTCATATCCATCATACCTATTTNGAGCCGACATCGTTTTCATGACGTGTGAATGGCACGCATGGTGAACTGAACAACCGCGATGGAGCGGCTCCGGACCCACCATGAGTGAAGGATTGCGGTTGACAATGCCATACAACATGGTCAACCACGGATGCGTGTCCCATGATGCTCCTAACGGTCACCGACATTGGAAAAATTGAAACAATAATAAACTTAATCTTTCTTTTTAATCTCATCCGAATATCTTTCCGGGTGCCCATTGTTGAATGCATGGGATTGAGATGGTGGTTGAGGTACCAGACACCCAATACCTGCCAACGTGGCACAACTGTGGCACCGCGCATCGTTGTCTTCCGTAGGATGCAGACCCCTTTCAATGTCACAATACGTGACTTGTGGACCGTGTACGTACATGCTTTGTTCAGCGGACGCACCGCCGACCGGATATTGTCATTTTTAAGGGATGACAAGGACCGCCGATCCAAAAGAACCCCCCTATTAGGCAACAGGAGTTGGTGACTACAATGAAGAAATTTGTGTTTAGCGATGAAATTGCACTTGTATCCTGATGTTGACACTGACATGCCATGGACCGCCTTCTGAAAGAAAACGATGAAGGAATTGACTGAATCTGAAATCATTGTGACCGCGAAACCCACTGTTCAAGCAAAATGAAAGTACTACCGGGAATCTGTTCCTTTTTTTCTGATAAGTGGGTACCGCAGACATGGTTAGTTTCTATTTGCAAATGTTGGACAATGTCGTCAGTCGTTCAAATGAGTGGGTAGTCGATATTGTCCGTGAGGAAAGTGGGTAACCTGGCAGGACCACACAAAAACGTGGGTAAAAGTGACTGATTCCACAAATGCAATTGTAGTCATTAACATTTTGTGGTACACCACCTTGAAGATTATTTCTTTTTTCCTGCAGATGCCGCCAAGCTGTATGCAAACTTTAAAGGAGGTAGCTTGACTGTCCAATTAGAAACATGTGGCTTGCACAGTTTCTGTAATGGTTTCTTGAGTTTCTGGTGAACCTCTTGGTCTGACCATCAGTTTGGTGATGGAAAGCCATCAATAGTTAGATCCAACTATTGTAGTAAGTCATGAGTTCTTGCTTATTGTAACTCCAGAACCTCCCATGTTGGTGATGGATTGAAGGACTCCGTGCAGTCAAACTAGGTTGTTGAGAAGCTATGTTGTTTCCCAGATGATGATAGTGGTGGTTTTCAGGGTACAATATGCCATTCTGGAGAAGTGATGAACCATTACACGCATCAAACTCTTCCAGTGTGGTGGGAAACTCCATTGTGAGGTCCATAAAGACGCCTTACCATGGTTTGCGTGGTACTGGTAGAGGTTGAAGCAAAGTCAGGGGTTTGGCTTGCCTTGACTTGTGCCGATGGCAAAATTACACAATCAGAGTAGTTTGTGATGCCGGTTTGTATCTTTCGCCACGAGGATTTTTTCACAAGATTCGTCAACCACTTTTCCTTGCCCAAATTTCCGCTTGGACCGCTGCTATGGCACTCCTCTAATGACATTGTTGAAAACTCTTTGCTTGGTGGCCTTAGACTTGTGAAGTGCATCTTCAACGCTAAATTGTAGAGTAAAACTAGAGTTCCTATTGTTATTGGCCAGATTGTTGCTCTTGGCCATGATTCCTAGTCGTCAACTGAGATCATCCACCAATGCTCAATGTTATGGTCAAATTTGGATTCAAGGAACCACATCCATCGAGGTTTTTGACGGTTCAAGTTTGGATGAGTTTTGAGTTCTTCTAGGGATTGTTGATCAGTGCAGAAGATACAATTCAGCATACCAGGTAGCACCACCACATCTTAAACAGTTACACAACTTCAAGCATCTCCTTCTCGTACACCACTATGTCCAGCTCGGGCCCGCGCAGTTTGTTTAACATGTACGTGACCAGCTATTCTCTAAAATTGTTATCTTGTAGGGGAACAACTTCAATCAGTTAATTGGAAGCATCATTTTTCATTCCATATCTTACTGTTAGCTATGCCAGTTGCTAAATTGGAGCTGAGTTCAAAGTGTTGTTGTGAGTTGTGAACGCAACTCGTTCATTGTCTCCCTATTTCCTCTTGTTAAGTTTCTTTGTAGGAATCAAAAACATGCTAACATCCTAGAATATTCCTTTACAAATTGATAAAAAGACTTGAAAATTCTGAACAAAACTCCGCAAAAGTTTTTGGTGTTGACCAAACAGAAACCGTCACATCCTTTTTTCATCCACCGTGATCTGTTTTCCAACGGTATTTTATCCCCAAGAATCAGATGGTGGCCAAAGTTAATCAGATGGTGGCCAAAGTTTCAACTGAACAGTTACTGTAGTATGTCTCTCTTAAAAAAAATCTAAGATAATTTGAAAACATCCATCTTGCTCCTCCCAGGTGCAGCTGTAAAGAAGGATGATGTCAAGGTAGACGAGTAAAAATTAATGAGAAATAACATTTATGCAAACCAGATTCTTCACTGCCTTCGTAGAAGTTTCAACATCAATTGTGAGTTTTAACAGCACAATCGTGAAATCAAAGTTTTCACAGTGATTGCATTACAACATCTTCTTGAATTCCTCATATCATGTGCCAATCTGGTAATGACCACTCTAAAATTCAGTTTTTTTGTGAAGGATGAACTCTACAGAGTTTGTCAATATTTTGGCGACACGAGGGTATCCACAATAAGCAAACCATAGAGAGATTGGTAGTTCATGCACATCTACATCACAATATCTTTAATCTTGACAAAAACAATTAGGATGGAGCAAGATGACATGGATGGGCGGAAAAATGCCTTATCAAGCATCTCCAACTCTGTCGGCTCATGATCATGAACTCAAGATGTTCCCTTGACTGTTGTTTGGCTGTCCAACATCAGTTCCATATGATGATCAGTAGTCCAATGAGTGAGTTCCTACGATCTTGCTCTCCGAACCTGCTTCCAATTGGATAAGCCACTCTTGGGCTCTCCATTGCATATCATGCTTGACTAAGTCGACAGGAATCAGTTGCATTCATGGTGGTTATCGTGACACTCTTGCTGTAAAACTTTTAGATGTTCTCCTCTTTAACTAGTTGATTGGATTCACGGAACTGTTGATATTTTGTGTGTGGCTCAATCAGTGACAAACGTTGTTTGCACCATGGATGAAGAAGTAGAATGCTTCACTGGTCCATTCCACCTATGAATTGTGATGATTCAGAATATCTTGTCCGAGGATAAACTTTTGGTTGCTCATTTGGCAAGTCTGCAAGATGACCATGTTGTGTAACTTGTCAATTCTAATGTACAGTTGAAGGATCACTAGCCTCTTGTTGAAGGTATTCCCTTCATGCACACCTGGCTCAATATTAAACCGTAGTTTCCAAACCAATATCAAAATGGAGAAACTCCTCCAGTAAGAAACACTCACACTGTTTTTTGGCTTATCCAACCCCTTGGCTTCACCATCAACTGTATCGCCAATTGGTCAGTCCATTATCCCTTGTTGAATTATGTGACGTGAATTAGCGTATCCTTGTCTTCAACATGGTGGGCTGTTTGATGGGCGATACATCAGTGAAGATTTTTTTCTCCCTAAGAAGGAACTTCACCTCTACCATTTCTTGACTCCAGTTTTCTTTTTAATTGCACCTTTTTTTTTCCATTCTCTCATTTTTAGTGAGAATCCTCTAATAATTATCCAGGTTTCTTACAAATCTAGCACAACAGCTCATCCTCCATCTGGGCAAAATCACATCCCATCAAGGTCATGTCCGATGACTAGGTACTCCCGCCACCACGACGTGAAATGCAATTCATTGCTACATGTTCCATGCGGGGACGATGTTGCTGTGGAGAAAGAGTTTGCTAGCTGCGATACTGCTACTTGTTATGATCTCACAAAAACAATGCTAGTACCCTACCACGCTCGAGTGCTATCAAAATCCTTGTACTTCATACCATGCATTTGAATTCTCATTTAGACTTCTGTTTGTGTGGGTGAAGTCGTCCCAGTTTTGTGGTTGATTCAGCAAGTCTTGCCATGTTAGTCCATGTACTTGGAAAGGAGTATGCTTGTTGAATATGTTTGCCCCTTGTTCAGTGTTGTATGACAGATCAGGAATGCTCTGCCCCTTGTGGAGGTATGACCCCTGGATCTGTTGTAGGGTGACTCAACTATGCTTTGTCTCATGTGAGATATGACCTGTGAGTAAACCGTGTGGGTGAATGGTTGACTTTGCCATTTTGTTAATTTGGCCAAGTCAGAGGTCATGAGGTGGATCCTGGCGCCATACAGATCTTGGTTGTTATGTGCATTTCCAAGAAGCAAAGTCCGTAGCAAGCTACATGGTTGATCTTTCACCTTGGCTCTAGGATTCTTATGTGTCAAGCCCACAGTGCAAGTATATAATGATGTGGCATGGTCAGGCCACTTCTCACAAATGTGCTTTGACTTCTAAAACTGGAAAGACAACTATCAAAGGACTTGTCGTGCATGCTGATTGATCAAGCCTTGCTTGATTCTCTCTTGCATATGGATGGCTTGAGCTCTTCTTGAGATGTATTGCTAAGGTATTTGTAGTCTTACAGGTGAAGTGTATGCTTCATTAAGTTTGGGATGCGTGAAACATGCCTGCAAAGGAAGAAGGTGTAACCATTGTGAGCTTCTTGGTTTTACGTCTTCTCTGCCAGAGGTGGTTAGCTCAGTAGCTAACAAAGGGTTATGGGTCCATGCCTATGGTTAGAGAAGTTTCATGCACACAACCGCTAAGTCACAAGCAGTGAGGGTGCCTTCTCTCTCATCCAACCTCTTTATTTGTTGGTCAACATCAGCAAGAGGGGAATGCAAGAAATCTGCACCTTTCCACCTTGGGAGCTGACATCAGCCTACATTATCCTACATCAGCCTAAACTAGGCTAGATTTATTTGCAACAACCAATATGAATAGGGCAAGCAGTTGCCTCTTCTCACCAACAGCCTACAGCGGCCTCAGATGCAGGTGCATTTGCATCAACAATTGGTGCAGCAGTTGTATCAATTGTAGTTGTAAGGATGACAGGGACAGGGAACCAGGGAACCATTCTCACATCCTCAAGTTTGATGGAGAGGGGTTTGCACTCTAGAAGTGGCAGTTTGAGATCATCATTGATGAAAGAGATTTGCTAGGATGTTTTGACGGAACTATTCCAACACCAAAGGAGAAGGGTGCTCACCTTGTGACATGAGTCAAGCTTAATAAGAAGGCTCTCACCGTTCTTTCACACATCAGTGATTTTACAGTGGCAGCCGCGGCATACGCCAATCTCGGTAAGGTGTTTCATTCATCCTCAGTTGCCAACCGTCTCTTCATTCTACAAAATGCCATCAGCATGAGGCTTGATAAATGGGAGGATGTCTCCGCCTTTATGCAAAAGTTTTAGATGCTCTTGCAACAAGCTACCGGCATGGGATGGGACCTGAAATCCGATATGCAGGCCATGATTTTTCTGATGACGCTGCCAGAGAGCTGGGGTCCCATGATCATGGTGATTGGAGGGTGGACTGAAGAGCAAGTTTCATACACCACCATCTCAAAATATATGCGGAATGAAGCCATGTGTCAGAACAGTAGTGAAGCAAACATGGTTGCCTTTGCCTCACGAAGCACTGGCACCTTCCGCAATAGCTCCTCCTCTAGATACAAACAAAGCAACAATACTAGAAACAGTTGAAGGGATCCAAAGCTCCATGGAAACTGCCATGATTGTGGCAAGGCTGGACACTGGGCTCGAGAGTGTCGGACATCCAAGAAGGAGGGAGGACATGGGGATGAATGGCGAGATGGAAATTATGGGAGGGATCCTACAAGCTTGATGGCTGAGTGTGCCTCTAACAAAGGGAGGGCAATACTCAGGCCAGGAGTCTATGACCTTGACTCGGGCACAAACGAGCACACCACTTACAAGAAGAGAGACTTCATCTCTCTTGCTCCATGCAACAAGAACTTGAGAGTCGCAAACAGCAAGGTTGAGGCAACTGAGGGGATTGGTGACAAGCTGGTCACAGTGGGTTTCAACGGTGCAGACTCCGACCTCAAGCTAGAGGGGGTGGTCTACTTGCCCCCCTTCACAGCCAACGTGCTCTTTGTCTCTAATGTAACTGACCATGGCATGACAGTGGTCTTTTCAAAGAAGGAAGCAATTCTAGTCCCTACCAAGGATATCAACATCTCCGACTCTGCCAAAAAGGTTGTTGCACAGGTCTCTCGCGTTACTGGACTCTACTTCTTGCAGACCAAGACGACAAAATCAAAAGCTGAATATTCAGCGAGAGTGATGATGAGGAGAGCAGCAACATAATTTATGATGACGAAGGACATGTTGGAGCAGCAAAAGCAGTAACATGGAAAATTCGGTAACAAAACTGCAAGGAAATGCAGCCACCTGGGCTGTTCATTCTAGCCAGTGCACATCCTCCAAGAACCCGTGGCACAGGCACTTTGGGCATGTTGCTCTTTGCACATTGGTGCTCATGGAAAAGCAAGAGGTAGTATGTGGGATGGAGCTAGGTGATGAGGTGGAGGGAACCGGGATCTTGTGTGAGCCATGCCTTCAAGGCAAGGCCAATTAGAAATCCTCTAATTGCAATGGTATGCGTGCTCTTGCATCCCTTGACCTCGTCCACTCTGACATGTGTGGTCTGTTATGCATATAGTCCAATGGAGACAGCAGATACTTTCTCATATGCATTGGCGACAACAACCGCATGGCCTGGATATACTTTCTTAAAGAGAAAAGTGAGGTGAAGGAGGAAAAGTGAGACGAAGTGCAAAGAAGGTGAAGGAATTCAAGATGGACAATCAGGGAGAGTACGAAGCATGCAGGGAGTGCCTTAAGACACAGGGTAATAGACACTAGAAAAGTACCCCCTACTCACCTCAAAGCAACAGCATAGTAGAGAGGATGAATCAGACCCTCCAGGGTATGTCAATGAGCATGCTCTTTGATGTCAAGCTGCCGCCTTGTTTCTGGGTTGAAGAAGCACGTAAAGCCACCTATCTTGTGAATCTCACACCTGCAGTAGCTCTGAAAGGAGAGGTAAGAAGAAGCAGAAACAACTGCTGAAGACGCTTCAAGAATCATGGTCAGGCAGGAAGCCAGACGCCTCCCCTTTCAAGGTGTTCCATTGCACTCGCTTTCTCAAGGTCTAGGCCATTGAGGGCCCTGGAAAGCTTGATGCAAGAGCACAAAGGTGTATTTTCAACGGCTATGACATCGTCCACAGAGCTTATAGACTGTGAGACCAAGGAGCCAAGAGGGTCATCTGCAGCAAAGACGTGGATTTCCACGAAAGGTCTGTGAGGGAGGGAGAGCTTCTCAAACTTGAAAACACTCCAAAACAGGGAGAGTGGCTCACTCTTCTTGAAGAAGGAGATGAAGCACCAGCACAATGGCATATGCCGTGTGCTGCAATAGGGAGAGGAACTGATGAAGATGACTCAGAGGAATCGGACTCTGAGTCCGACGTATCTGATCCTCCAGACCATGAGGAGGATGCCTCTCCCATCATCAACAACAAAGCAGACCTACAGCCTCCACATAAACAAAAACAGCTAGCAGGCCCAAGGAGAAGTTCGCGTTTTGAAGTACCTTGGTAGCATTACAACATAGATACGGGTGAATGGACATGCTCCAACTATTTGATTCTGGTTCAAGAGGAGCCAACCTACGTTGTAGAGGCACTCACTCGACCTGACAAAGCTGAGTGGGATAAATCAATTCATAGTGACTCTGCTCTATTAAGGAGAACGGGATATGGATGCTGGTGGACAGCCCTGCTGGGTCCAAGTGGGTGTTGAAGGTAAAAAGGAACATGATAGTAAGATAGATAAGTACAAGGTACGGGTGGTAGCAAAGGGGTTCTCGTAACGGCCTGGCACAAAGTACAATGAGACCTTTCCTCCCGTTGTGACGTTTGCCTCCATCCGGTGAGTGCTTGCCATTGCTGATGCCAAGAACATGGAGGTCCATCAGATGGATGTCGAGACAGTCTTTCTTTACGAAAAACTTGACAAGGAGGTAATGGTTGATGCTCCCAAGGGCAAGGTGTGCAGATTGGTGAAGGCGTTGTATGGGCTAAAACAAGCACAAATACTTTGGTTCCTGGAGATGAATTCGTTCATGGCTAATGAGACCTTCATGCACTGCGACGACAATCCTAGCACGTACGTGCATGAGAGAAAGACAGGAAATAGGTTGGTTGCCTTGTACGTCGATGACCTCATTCTATACTCTTCGTCAACGCGGCTGCTGGATGATCGCAAGGGGAAGCTGAGTAGCAAATTCAAGATGAAGGACACGGGTCCTCTTGACTTTTACCTCAAAATTGCCATCAATTGTGACAAAGCAGCTGGTACCATCTGCCTGAACCAGACAAAATACATTGACTCCATCCTCAAACGATACAACATGGCAGATTGCAATCCTACTAGCACACCCATGAGCCTAGAGTGCAAGCTCTCTACCTCCATATCCCCATCCAACAAAGTGGAGAAAACCAAAATGTTGGGCATCCCGTATCATTCGGCAGTGGGCAGTCTGATGTATGCCATGGCCGCCACCCGACCAAATACAACCCATGTTGTTGGGCAGGTTAGCCGGTTTGTGGCCAATCCTGGTCCACTACACTGGTAGGTTGTGAAGCACATCATTTGCTACCTTAAGGGGATGTGGCATGTGGGGCTCCAGTTTGAAGGCATTGTTGGATCCGCGTCACTCTGTCTCATGTGCTATACTGATACTGATTGGAGAGGAGATATCGATGATAGAAATTCCACCTTCGGCTTCATGTATATGCTAAATGGAGGTGCTGTCATTTGGGGGAGTCGTAAGCGGGACTATATCTCTCTGTCAACATCTGAATCTGCGTACATCGCCTTGGCTGAGGTGTGTAAAAAGATGTAGTGGCTATGCAGTTTGCTATGAGATACAAAGGCACCACAGGCCATAGTGACAGTCATCAAGATTGACAACATGAGCGTGATTGACATGTCCAGGAACCCATTCCCGTCCAGGCGCACAAAGCACATCGAGATCCACTACCACTATGCTTGGGACTTGGTCTACAAGAAGATAGTGGAGCTCGAGTATGTTGGCACCAAGATGAACCGGGCTGACATGCTTAGTAAGCTAGTGGACAAGGATTGCCATCAGGAGGACAGGCAAGGTATTGACATGGTCAACGCAAGTGATGAAGAATGATGATGGCAAGTGACGCAAGGTGCAAGGGAGAGATTTGTTGAATATGTTGGCCTCTTGTTAAGTGTTTTATGACGGATCAGGAATGCTCTGTCCCTCGTGGAGGTATGAGCCCTGGATCTGTTGTGGGGTGACTCAACTATGCTCTGACTCATGTGAGATATGACCTGTGAGTACACCATATGGGTGAATGGTTAACTCCTCCATTTTGTTGATCTGGCCAAGAGAGAGGTCATAAGCTTGGTCCTGGTGCCATGCATATCTTGGCTGTTTTGGAAGTTTTTAAGAACAAATGTCCGTAGCTTCTTGGAAGCTACATGGTTGATTTTTCACCTTGGCACTACGGTGCTTATGTTCCAAGCCCACAACACAAGTCTATTGGTGATGTGGCTGGGTTAGGCCACTTCCTATAGATGTGCTTTTGACTTCTAGGAGTGATAAGACAGCTCTAAAAGGACTTGTATTTCATGATGATTAATCAACCCTTGCTTGATGCTCTCTTGCGTGTTGATGTCGCGAGCTCTTCTTGAGATGTAATGCTAAGTCAATGGTACTCTTGAAGGTAAAGTGTATGCCTGGTTAAGTTTGGGGTGCATGACACATGCCTGTAGAGGAAGAAGGTGCAAAACATTTTTTGAGAATTTTGGTTTTGTGGCTTCTCTGCCAGATGTGGTTAGCTCAATAGCTAACAATGCCTAAGACTGAATTGTGACCCTGTACTTGTTGGCCCATGATTAGACTTCGCCGGTCTCCTTTTGAAATCGGATATGCATTGGATCAGACCACCAACTTGAAGTTGTGCCCCTCAAAGAGAGGTTGCCATGTGATTATGCTTCTTGTCAAAGTAGACCCTAGTAACAGTGGAGTACTCCTCCAAACTTCTTAGCCACATCCAAATCAGTGTTTATTTCAAGTTTGTATGATGGAACGGCTCTGGAGGGGTTGGTTAAACTGAGGTTCAATTAGAACTACGCCATTTCTCTCAATGAGCACCAGCTCCAGTGGTTGTGAAATGTGGTGATCCTTCAACTTAGTGTTAAGTTGTTGGAGCATATGCTATATGAGGCTCTTGAGCCTGACATCTTCTGATGCATGCCATTGTTGATTCGCCCCTCCTTGCTCGTACTGTTTGCCATCACTTAAGTTGTCATTGTGGTAGGCAATGGTGGTTACAGGGGATTCGCCAAGCCCGACTGGTCAAACAGTTCAGCAGTCTTGGACATTGTCAATCCAACTCCATTTTTTCTTAATCTGTAGCACCTGCTGCCATTGCTTCTTAAGGACTTGTGTGCATTGCAAAGTGTTGTACCTCCATCACCAAAGTCCTTGTCAGGTGATGTTGTTCAGGTGTGTGCTTGCTTCGTTCACTATTGACGGTGTGAGGTCTACAAAATCAAAGAAACAAAGATGCATTGTACAATTCTGCAAGGTTAATCCATATATGTGAATTAATCTTTTGTCCCTTATGTAGCATCGTGCACTTATACCGAGTGACATGTGTGTAAAAGTGCAAGTGTGCCATAAGTAAAAGATTACAACGTATCTAAAGACAGTAATGCGTGGATGTCTTTTTCTGGGATGGGGGGGGAGGGGGGGAGGAGGATAAGATTGTAGGTTTCTGAAAAAATTGGATTGAATGGTTCATGAGGATGAATTTATGAAATCATTTTCCTTCATAAGAGATAGGTTGTTTTTTGTGTGAGATTGTGTCCAATTGATTATGTGGAAATTTTTGATGGGGTCATGTGGGGCTGGTTTGAGTGAGTTTAAGGAAATGATTATGATTCGGATAAAGCTTAAGGTGAAGGTGACATGTTTTATTCCACATGTTAATGATGGAGGTTGTTGCGTGGGCTTTGAGCCGACGTCACTCCACATAGTGATTGTGGCACCAGAGGATTTTAGAGATCGTGAGACTTCATTATCACTTATGATTTTGTTGGTGTGATGCACTTGTTGCGTTCCGGAATCTAGGTTTGTGAGTGTGTAGCTGCTAGAGTTTTTTCGGGGGTCAAGACCTGGGCATCCGGAGACATGTTCCGGGGTCACGAGGAGACCTGAGGTGGCTCTGGTCGAGATCCGCGCACCTGGTGGGTCGTACCAGTGCAACATGTAGACCCAGAACCTTCAACCAGTGTATGCGTGTCGTGAGCTTGTGACGTGTTGCCCGGCGCTTGGTTATGTACTGTGCTCGTCTGTTGAGACCCGGGCACCCGGAGACATGTTTCGGGGTCACAAGGAGACCTGCCTTGCACATTACGGATGTGTCAGGCTCATTGTGCTCGTCGTTCTGGTTCAAACGATGCGTCATTCTGATGCCTGTGCAGGAAGTTATGACCGGGCAAATGTTCTAGCCTCAGATAGGCCGTTCTGGTAGTTTGCGTAGTTTTGCGCGAGTTGTGCCTGGTGCACAGCCAAACGAGCCCCTGGTTGCGCTGGCTGCGTACCACACTTGAAAGCTATTCAGGTGGTCGTGGCTTATTGTTGTATCTCTCTTTGCATGTGTTTTGTTTATGGATGCCCATTTGACACTCTGTTTGTGTCTCCTAGCCAAACCCTTGCCGTTCCGCATCCAACCTGTGTTGAAGCCGCGAGCTGACTGAGCGTTGACGCCCAGTCTATTACAAGTGTGCTATGAAGCTTCCTGGAAATCGCATTTTTACATCAGAGCAAACGAGCCATAGCTCATTGTGTTGTGTAGCAGAGATGTAACAGTGGTAGTAGTGAGTGGTAGCAGCTGCAGCCACCCATAGCAGCAACAGCAGATCCTAGAAGGACCCTCAACCATTACGTTACAGTGGAGTGGTGGAGGCAGAGGAGGTTGCGGCGGCAATAGCAAGCAACACTAGCAACAGCAGCCGAAGCAGTAGCAATAGTGGGAAGAACCTACAACAGTAGCGGCTACAGGCAGCAACCGTAGTAGTAAAAGCAACAGGAGTGGCTGTAGTTGCAGCGGCAGAGGGCAGCAGCCACACTAGTAGCCGCAGCAGCAGCTTCAGTGGCGAGCAGCTGCAGCAGTGGCAAGATGCTGCAACAGCAGCGGCGGAGGGCAGGAGCCTTAGTAGCATCCACAACAGCACTGGTGGTTGCGAGTAGCTGCAATTGTGTTTGTTGCAAGCAGTTGCAACAGCAGGGATGGAGTGCAGAAGTCATACTAGCAGCCGTAACACCAACGGCAGTGGCGAGCAGCAGCAGTGGCGGAGGTCAACAACCTCAGCAGCAGCCGTAGTATTAGCGGTGGTTGCAAATAGTTGCAGCTATAGTGACGGCGAGCAGTAGCCAGCAGCTCTAGCAGTAGTGGCGGCAGGCAACAGTCACGGCAACAACACCAGTAGTGGCGGCGAGCTGCTGCACGTGAGCTCTGCAGCCGTAGTACTAGCAGCATGCACCGTAGGAGTAGCAGGCAATAGTAGCAAAGTCTGCAGTAACAGAAACAGTAGCAGGTAGTAGTAGCAGTACATAGTAATAGCAGCTGCATCGATGCTTCGTCGCTCGTGCTATAGCAGTGGCAGTAGCAACATGCGTAGGAGTAGGAGCAGTAACTGTGGGAGCATCTATAACTGGCCCAATCATCGTAGCAGCAGCAAGAAGCTGCCGTGCAACTTCCTCCTTTAACGGGCTTGCCCGTAAGGGCGGGGGAGGGCCGTTGAGAAGCTTGCCCACGTGCGAGCTTGCTGATCAGCAAGCTCACCGAGCTTCCTTGTTCGACAAGCTCGCTTGTGGCGAAGGTCGAGCCAGACACTTAAAAAAAAATTGCCGCACGAGTGGGGCACTCGAGAAAACTCCGAGGTGGGGGTACCGCACTGGCATTGAAGTGGTCAGTGATAAAAAAAAAAAAAGACGAAAAGGGGAGCACAAGAGCAGAAGAAGTCACTTGAGGCCACAACCTTTCAATAGCAATGAAAACAGCACCAACAAGGTAGCTGGGAGTCATAATCATCGATCGGTGATGGCGACCAGTGTAACAGTAGCAGACGCAACCGCAGCGACACCATTAGCAGCTTTACCATCTGCAAGAAGTGTGGCGGGGACCACCGCTGTTGGCGTTGACAGTGGCCGTAGGCAATAGCGACAGCAATAGTAGCACCGAAGGTGACTTGAGGTGGCACATTGTATTAACTGCGCGATAGTAACATACCAATCGCGTAGTAGTCACACAGCAGCACACCTTTAGAGCATGTCTGAAAGACTATGCTTTGATTACCCACGTCCCTTCATGGCCTTGTGTCAGTGAGAGCAAGTGCCGTGTGCACTCAACCATGCCAAACTTAGGAGATGAGCACACTGGAATGGCAGGGAGCGCAACAGGCGTCGTGGTTGGCACTGGCATTACATGCGTGGCAGACGTCGTGTCCACAGTGGCATTTGTAGCCGTGGCACATGCCTCAGGCATCAAACCGCTTTGCCTCCTACTATTGTGGCAATCGGCATCATGGCTGACGCCAGTATCGCCAGCGCCCTGCCCGGTGGAAACCGCCTTGGATACAGTCCTACCCTTCTTCACCATCCGACTCTGAGACGTTGTCGGACGATACCGTGGCAGCCCTCAGTGGAGCTATGGCGGTGTTGTACTCCGAGCTCGAGGGTCTAAAGCGCATGGTGCAACAGCTAACAGACCATGTGGTCTCTGAGCGGGTCGTTGCCACCATGTCGTTGGAGACACCTCCATGCTCCTCTTTGCCATCCTCACCTCCATCAGAGGCGTCACCTGACGGTGCAACACCTTCCGACCTTACCTCTATATTTGACGTCCTCCACTCTATCCTTGAGTCTGTTGGAGTCATCCCAACCTCTGACCCCTCCGCTTCTGTGGTAGTCCCTTTAACTCGCACTCCTCACGCTCGCACTTGGCACTTGAGTCAGCAGACGGCACGTTTGGCTAGATGTGCCCAGGAGGCAGCGACATTAGTAGCAGTAGCAGATGTTATCACGGAGCTGAGTCCCTTGTCCCTGGTCGTAGGGTTAGTACGACACCCCTTGTCAGCTTCTACCGGTGTGTCGGTTGATGGAGGGATGGAGTCTTTGATGACGACCACCGAAGAGTGTAGGAGGGATGCGACTGACGGTGCTACTCGACGGGGCTCTCTTAGTGAGGACGAGTCATCCACGGAGTGGTCCAACGCGGCGTCACAGGCGAACGAGTGGACCAACAAGGAGTTTGAGGCAGACGTAGAGATGGAGGTGGAGATGGAGACTATAGTTGATGAAACTGAGACCGCGACCACAGAGACTGGTGTTGTAGCACCATTGGATGGGGCAATAGCAATAGTGACAGTGAAAGTTGACGCCCTTGGAGCATACGTTTGGGCAGTGGGCGTGTTGGCAGCCGCTGACGTCCTGACAATAGCAACAACTATAGTAGCTACTGCAACAGACGAGATGCCGGCAACAGGTGCCCTTGCTAGCGCACATACCATGATGGATATCATCCCTACAGCAATCCGTGGTAGACACTACCGCAGCAGCATCCATTACAGGTATAGATGTTGAGGAGCCATCGAAAGAGGCAGGCGAGGTCGAGATGGCCAACACGTCATGTGCGGTTGGCACCAATGCTACAGGTGTCTACGGAGGTACAAATTGAGTAGCAGCTCATGCGCCAGCAGCCGAGGTTGCCTCTATGCTCGAGCATCTACACTCTGTATTTTGCGACTAGGAGGATGCAGTGGCACGTGCGGACATGCACGTGCAGGACCTCACGCTTGAGCTACAAGCAGTGAGCACATGTTGGAGCACCGCAAACGTTGCTGGTTTTGGATACCCGTACTAGACGTCGAGGATCTGCACACACGCGTGGAGGCTACTGAGTGGATGTTGCACGGTGTAGTGTGGAGGTGGTCGGACTTGTGCCGACAGTTGGAGGAGGCGATATCAGTGGATACCTCATCAGCGGTGGCCATGCAAGAGCAGCCATTACCGTGGTCGTCACTCTTGACAACCGAGTGGCGGTTGTGTCTGCAACATCTGATGAGCCTGCAAAAGTCACCCTTACAGGTGCCCTTACCGTGGAGAATGTACAGCAAGGTGCGGACCTCCAGCTCATTGGTGCCCTGACTGGCTTTACTCACACTATGGTGGTTCTAACCAACAACACAGCTACACACGTACAAGTTGTAGTTCCCGTACCCAAGTGCCTGCGCTCTGGGGTCGATGAGCTCGAGGCAGTCTTGGCTCAAGCGGAGGCGCATGTGCAGGGTCTCATGGCCGAGCTCCGGGAGGCAACCAACTGCTGTTACACTATAGATGTTCCAGCACGACCAGTTGCAGAGGAGTGTGTGGAGGATGTGTACATGCATCTTGAGGCAGTTGAGTGGTCTCTACAGGATGCACATCAAGGACGTGCCGCCGTTCAGCAGCAGGTGGATGATTGGTTGCGCATCAAGGGCTAAGAGGATCCCGAGGATGTTGCTCAGGCTCCTGATGAAGATGACAATGCTACAGTGATAGATCCACCGATTGATGCCGACATCCGGCCAGTAGTCTATTGCCGAGTGACGTGTGTCACCAGCAGCCGGTTCCTTTGGAGAATCAACTCCTGCAGGTACAAACGCTGCAAATGTTGACGCGTTGTCTGGTGTCAACGCCCTGCTAGGAGCTGGTAGCCTAGCGACCGATGATTCAATAGCTAACGCAGAGGACTACGAACTGCACGACGAGGCGACAAGGCTACAGGAGGCAATGGATCGTGTCGATGCACACGCGATCGAGGTCCACTGTTGGCTTCGTTCTGCCACTGACCGCCTGCGTGCTGTAGATGCACTCGGCTGGCCAGCAGCCATCTCGACAATACAGAGTCCGTGTGGAAATGTGCAACTCAGCAGGTGGCAATCATCCAGCAAGTGATGTAGTTGGAGGAGGCCCTCAGTGCTACACAGGTCACAGCGGTAGGTGACGAGAGCAGTGACGACTACTAGAGCAATGACGATGATAATGTTAACGATGTTGTGGGGTGAGGCTATGTACGTGCACGTCCCACCAGCATCGTTCTCATCCTTGTTGTTGCTTTGTAGGTGTATGTAGCCATGGGGGAGTCGTGCTCCCTCCTCAGGGGGGATGTTGTCCATAGCTATCAGCTTTTCTCATGCTGTCGGGCTCTGCCACACAGGGGGAGTACTAGCATGTGTGCTTTCGCCCGACGCCTCCCTGTGCAAAGAGCATGGATATACTACTACACTATGGTTGACATGGGTCAAGATTGTGATGGTCGAGACCTGCATACTAGGTGGATTCTGCCGGTGTGACGAGGAAACCTAGCAACTTGAGACCACCATGTACTTGTTATGCAGGTGTGTGTGTGTCTGTGTGTGTGTGTGTGTGTGTGTGTGTGTGTGTGTGTGTGTGTGTGTGTGTGTGTGTGTGTGTGTG
>SZWC01016035.1:31061-62057 GCA_023375785.1 Penium margaritaceum
AAGGGCGCGATGGAAAGCTTGAGATCTAAGCTTTCCAACGAGCCATAGCGCGCAACTTTTGGTGGCTATTTGAGTCCGGCACAGGCGGGTGAAGAGAGGATGGCGGCTGACGCGATTTGCGTCTGCGGCTCCTCCACGTCCGTGCGGCTTCCAGGAAGCTGCACGGCTGGAGTCAGCACCTACAAAAGGTACTGGTGCCTCTGGTGCCTGAGTGGCCACGGCCGCCGCTGCTGCTGTTGCTCGCTGATGGTGCTGTTGCTCGCCCGGTTTGCGGCTCCAAGTCGCCACACGGGCGGCCTCGGACCGGCTGCTGCTGCGCCCAAGGGTTCAACGGCCTCAAGCCGTTGTGGCACGCTGCACCTGCAGCACGAACCTGCCGTTGCGGTTTCTGACGCATCAGGATGATGGCATATGCGTCGCTGCGTGCTCTTGTCGCTTCAAGCGACTCAGGGTGTTGTGTTTTGTGCCGTTCCTGTACAGTTTACTGTGACCACTCGGCCGTGTCCATACTCGTGCAGATCCCTGAGGCAGGCGGCCCTGGTGACACCGGCGTGACGACAGGCGGCGGACTACCCGTCTGGAGCTGACCGACCACTGTTCCAGAGCCCCAGATGTCACCGAGACTCCTTGCTGTGCCTTCTACGTCTTGTACGCGCCTTTCAGCAGACTGGGCATGAGGCCCATTTGCAAGTATTTGCATTGTATACTTGCTGTCAGTCGATGGATGCATGCATGTGACCAGTCGTTGCGTGCGTCTTTTGATTCTGCACGTCTAGGTTCAGACGGCGTAGGATTCTGACATGTGTGCGCAGANGGCGCATGGCCCGACGCCAATAATCAGCTGCTGACTCCGAGGATCCCTGATGAAGGGAGTGGAACTCGTGAAGGCGCGCTGACCTGGTCGCGTGAGTCTCTGCTACAAAAAGGGTCAGCGCCAGCTCCCAACCGCGGTGCGGGTCTGCGCCTGCTCCTGTCCCAGGCGCGCCCAGGAAGGGGCGGAAGTCGACCATTGTCTCCTGTGGAACTGCGTACAGTAGTCTACGCATGGCACGCGCTGCCGTCTGGGACTGGAGCGGATCAGCCGTCTGGTACTGGCTGTGGTAGTAGGGCCAGACTCCCTCTGAGTCTGCCCATACCTGAAACAACACCTCCCAATAGTCAAACCCCGCCTTGCTGTCGTAGCGAGGCGGGGAAGTCTCGAAGTCCTTGGGTTGTCGCTCCGTGGGGAGCTAGACCTCTGGTGGTGCTAGGAGCGAGCGTGGGAAGGGCATGAAAGGCATCAACGCTGCTCCTCCAGCGGCACCCGAGACCTGACGCGGGTCGGTTTTTTGCTGCTGCTGTTGCTGCTGTCCCCTCGGACTGGGCGTCGGTATCTCAATGCGCAGGCTCCTCATCTGCTCCATCAGCCGGCGAAGCGCGTCCTCCCCAGTGGGAGGTGGCGCCTGATCCCACTCCTCGACCATGGACTCTCATCTCTGCGCAGGGGCGGCAGTGGGGCCAGCAGACTCCTGGGCCGATGGGGTTGCCTCTCTCTCTCTCCTGGGCTGATGTCCCGGTGTCCCAGACAGAGAGACCAAGGCATCGCGGATCTGNACTCGGCCGTGTCCATACTCGTGCAGATCCCTGAGGCAGGCGGCCCTGGTGACACCGGCGTGACGACAGGCGGCGGACTACCCGTCTGGAGCTGACCGACCACTGTTCCAGAGCCCCAGATGTCACCGAGACTCCTTGCTGTGCCTTCTACGTCTTGTACGCGCCTTTCAGCAGACTGGGCATGAGGCCCATTTGCAAGTATTTGCATTGTATACTTGCTGTCAGTCGATGGATGCATGCATGTGACCAGTCGTTGCGTGCGTCTTTTGATTCTGCACGTCTAGGTTCAGACGGCGTAGGATTCTGACATGTGTGCGCAGAATTACGGCCAAAACAGTGCTTTTGGGCCGGTTTTAGGACAGCTCTTGGACTGCCGCGTGCGACACCCGCCGTGCGCCGCGGCAGGTATTTATGCCCTGGACCTGTCAGTTTTCATTTCTCTCTGCATATGCTATATTGAAGCATTCTGACACTCTGACTTGTGTCTCCTAGCCAAACCCTTGCCGTTGTGTGTACGACCTGTGACTGTCGTCACCGTCTGACTAGGCACTGACGCCCGGTCAGTGGCCGCGTTGCTAGGAAGCTTCTATGCACTTCCTCATGGTATCAGAGCAGTGAGACAGATCTCACTGAGCTGCGCAGCAGAGACGCAGCAGAGCAGCAGCAGTGAGAGTCACCGCTGCAGCAGATTTTCTGGGACCTGCTGGAGACGGCCGTTCGCCGTTCGTGTACTCCACCCACCACGTGAGATCGCAGCTGCTGAGGCAGCAGCAGCACCGCGCACCGCCACGCAGAGGTGTGTGGCGGCTGCGGTGCGTGCAGCCGCCATTCCTCCCCCCCCCCCACACAGCCGCAGCAGCAGAGCAGCAGCAGCAGAGGCGGCGGCGGCAGCCGCATTGCAGCAGCGCAGCAGTAGCGGCCGCCACAGCAGCGTGGCAGCAGCGACGGCAGCAGCGGCGCAGCAGCGGCGTCGGCAGCAGCAGTGCAGCAGCGGCAGCGGCACAGCAGCAGCAGCGGCAGTCGCGGCAGCAGCAGCAGCAGTGCAGCAGTGGCAGCAGCAACAGCGCGAGGCGGCGGCAGCCAGCAGCAGCGCGCGACGGCGGCAGGCAGCAGCAGCTGCAGCACGCAGCAGCAGCGCCGCGCGCAGCAAAACCCGCCTCGCGCAGCAGCAGCAGTGGCAGCGCAGCCGCCGCTGCCACCGTTGCACACGCAGCTACGCAGCTGCTGCTGCAGCTGACAGCGCAGCTGCAGCAGCAGTTGGGCGGAAGCTGCTGCGCAGCTTCCGCGGAGCTGTCGCGCGCCACCGCGCAGCAGCAGAACCGTGACAAGAAAAGAAAAAAAAAGGGCGAGACGAGCTGACGTCAGCATTGTTCGTTGCTGATGTCATCAGGTCGTGCTGACATCAGCAACCACTTGCTGACGTCAGCATCACACTTAGCCAAATTTTCAACCGAAAAGTCAAAAGTTGCGAGCGTTTCAACTCCCCGAGAAACGCTGTCGGTTTTGAAATCCGGCAAAGTTGACTTGTCGCCCCATAGTGAGCGGCGACATGAGGTCGCCCGACGACAAGGACAAGGGACCAGGTGATCCCTCCTCCTCTTCTTCAGGGGTATTGAGCCCTCGCTCGCAGGCCATTGAGGACCTGCGCAGTCAGCAGGAGGAGATGCGTCGTCTACAGCGAGAGCAGACTGACGCGATCCGCACGCTCACTGAGCTCCTGCGCGCTCAGTCCACGGCTCCTCCGCGGATCTCCGAGGGAGCTGCCGGCGTTGCGGCCTCCACCCAGCACTCGGNTCAGGTGCCCGTGACAGGCGCCCCGCCTGCTTCACCTCCTGGTGTGGTTTCCCCACCACCTGTGGACCTCCTTGATGACGAGCCATTCATGCCAGGCTTCGAGGATGACTCCAAGGAGCGGGAGATTCGCCTTCTACAGGAGCGCCTCCGTCAGCTGCAGACAGGTATCCGACCTCCACCCGTGTCCCCGATACGACCATCACCTGACTTCCCTAGTGACCACCCTCTACCAGGAGTTTTTCCCGTCACTCGCCCTCCTCAGCCTGCGGCTGCTCTCCCCACGGAGAGGCAGCCAAAGGACTTTGAGGCACCACCTCCACGGTACATCAGCGAGGACGGATTTGACTGCTGGGAGATCCTGTTTCAGGTGTGGGCTACTTCTGAGGGAGTGTGGCCTTACTACCACAGCACATACCAGTCTACAGATCCAGCACAGGTGCTGACAGCAGCCTGATCCATGCGAGGACTTCTCTACGCCATGCCACGTGAGACTGTTGTTGAATTCCGATCCTTCCTCGACGAGGCTGGCACAGGCACCGGAGCTGATCCTCGTGGAGGCTGGGATCTGGCGTTGTCCCTCCTGGCCGCAGAGATGCACGCCACCCGTGCGTCACACATTCGTGCCTTCCACTCCCTCCGTCAGGGACCAGCGGAGCCTAGTGCGGACTACTGGCGCCGCGCCATGCGTATCTACACGCGCCTGGGGACCTCAGGGGGCACACAGCTATGGGCGCTTCGGACGATCATGCTCGGAGTTCGCCTGGAGTACACTGACATTTTCACACGGTACAGCGACGCTGCTCTCGAGCCTTTCTCAGCCACCCTGCAGCTGCTCCCGTGGGCCCATCAGCTTTTCCTCCAGGTGACGTCGGCCCGCGAGGTAGCAGTAGCACATCAAGAGACTTCTCTCGCTGCAGCAGTCCTCGCCTCACCACCATCTTCCCTCCTGCAGTCACCCTCACCTTCCTCCATCACGACCTCATCTTCCTCCTCCTCTTCGACCCCGTCTACACCCACGCAGACACAGGGTGTTGCAGCAGCTGCCCAGGGGAAGAAGAAGAATAGGAAGCGCGGATCGGGTCAGCAGCAGTCGTCATCCAGTGGTAGCAATGGCCGTTCCGTGCACTGCTACAACTGTGGAGGTGCCCATCGCTACACCGAGTGCCAGCAGCCGCTCGACTGGGAGCGCATCAATCGCGGAATTCAGGCTGCCCATGCCGCTCGCACCGCGTCCGGCACGTCGACCGCACACTCCTCTGGACGCGCGGCGACTACGACTGCAGCTATTCCTACATCCTCACCGGCGAGCAGCAGTGATCCAGACCCACGTGACCGCACCATCGCCGAGCTTCGTCATCTTCTGGCGCTTCGCCTTCAGGGAGGTGCGAGTGTGCTGTCATCGTCGAGTGGGTCACAGACTGTTTGTTCGTCCGTCCTCGTGACTCGTGATGACACGTGTGTGGGAGCACAGTCCGCATGTGATGATGATGGGCCTGACTGCACTGACTGGATTCATGAGTCTCACCTTCGTGATGTACATCGTTCCTACCCACTGACGGCTCAGCGTCCCTCTGATGCCGAGTGTTCTATTGCTCGTTGTACAGTGACGTCCACCAGTCGTGACTCCGGTGGCACTTGGATCATTGATTCCGGTGCCACCCACCACATGACGTGTCGTCGTAGTGACTTCGTGGTACTTGGTCCTGTCACGACTGTCCGTTCTGTCCGTACAGGTTCTAGTCAGTCCTTACCGGTTCACGGTGTTGGGGTTGTATGCTTTGATGGTCCGTCTGGCCCCCTGTATCTCTCTGACGTGCTGTTTGTGCCTGATCTTGAGCTCAGTTTGCTGTCTGTGCGTGCCTGCACTATGATGGGTCTCTCCGTTCAGCATACCGCTGACTCAGCGATTGTGACTGCTCTTGATACCCGTAGCATTGTCTTGCGTGCTTCAGTCGTCGATGATTTGTACCGAATTGCTCGCCCCTCCTCCCCTTGCTCTCCCACCTCCTCTGGTCGCGTTTTTGTCACTGGTGTTCTATCCCCGGAACACCAGCGCTTGCTTCACCGACGTCTGTGTCATGTGGACTCTGACACGGTGTCGAAGCTCATCTGGACACAGCCCGCTCTTGGTCTTGACGTGGCTTCTTTCGAGAAGCCACCCAAGACCGACTGTCTTTATTGCGCTCAGGGTAAGATGCACTGGTGCACTTACCCTGATTCGCGTTCGCGAGCGCTGAGGCCCCTCGAGTTGGTCCACTCGGACCTGCTTGGTTCTCTCCCGGTCGAGTCGCTGTCCGAGAGGGGCCGGTATGTTCTGACGCTGACCGATGACTTCACCCGGATGCGGTGGGTCTACAGTGTGCGTCAGAAGAGCGACGCCGCCCTTGCGGTTCGGCTCTGGCTCGTGATGGCTGAGCGTCAGTCTCGCCACACCCTACATACCTTTCGCTCGGATCGCGACGGCGAGTTCCTCGGCGAGATGGACTCCTTCTTTGCGGAGCACGGTATTTTTCACCAGGTCTCCGCTCCTGCTACCCCACAGCAGAACGGTGTATCTGAGCGCTGGAACCGCACCATGGAGGATGCGGTCCGCGCCATGCGGTCTGAGTGCGGTCTCCCGGAGTCCTTCGCATTCGAGGGCTTTGCCTACATGACGTGGGTCTGGAACCGCCTCCCGCATGGTCCGCTTCCGGATCATGTTACACTGTACGAGCTCTGGTTTGGCCACCGTGCCGACCTTCGTCTCGCACGCGTCTGGGGATCCCTGGCCTCTGTATGGTACACCGAGGACCAGCAGGGGTCCAAGGTCTCCCCTTGGGGTCGCTTGTGTGCCTTCATCGGCATCTCCCCGCGGTCGAAGGCCTGGCGCTTTTGGGACCCCACTCGCCGTCGTGTCATTGAGTCCCGTGACGCGCTGTTTTTTGAGTCACTCACATACCGTGATCTGACTTCGATCACAGCGCTCTCTGCATCTCATGTCCCTTCCTGTGAGGGTCCTCGGCGGATGGGGGAGACCTCTTCGCCAGCGACCATTCCTCGCCAGGCTGATGTGTCCGCTCGAGTCCCCTCTCGATCTCCAGCACTTGATGATCCGGCTATCATTGCCGTTGGTCTAGAGATCCCACCTGTCCAGCCTGCTTCGCACCCCACAGGTACCGCTGCTCCCACGCCTCCTCCTGCATCACCCTCTATGTCCACTAGCACCCCTGTTCCAGCGTCTGACCCAGCCCAGTCCACTCCTGTATCTACGTCGGCTGACACTCCTGTCTCAGTGTCCAGGCCAGCCTTGCCCGCTGTCATCCCCAGCTCAGTGTCCCCCACACACGCATCTCCGCGCACGGCATCTTCGACTGCCTCATCTCAGCCCTCACCAGCTGTGGTCGTGCCTGTCCCTGTGGTCGTACCTGTTCTTGAGCCTGAGGTGCGCCCCTCGACCTCCGGTTACTCCCGTGAGCCCGGTGGTCGCCTTCGACCACTGGATTCTGGAGCTCAACGAGCGTCGGGTTCTGGACCCAGACGTTCCTCTCGCAGCATCGCGAGCGGTGATCCAGGCACAAAGGCCTTAGGCCTGAGTGTCCGCATTGAGCTTTCAGAGGTACACCCAGCATGCCCCATAGGGCACGACCTGGTTACTCGCGAGTTCCATATCGCCTGTGACGCAGCAGCTGATCTCGTGGCCGTCAGGCCAGACCTTGAGGCGTGTGCACTTGCCACGCAGAGTTCCCCCTCTATGGCGCCGGACCCGGGCACATTGAGGGAGGCCTTCTCATCGCAGGATGCTGATGCCTGGCGAGCTGCTTGCGAGGATGAGCTTCGCGCTATCCGAGAGCACGGAGTCTACGAGCTGGTCGACCTTCCCCCTGGGAGGAAGGCGATTCAGGTCAAGTGGGTCTTTCGCAAGAAAGTGAAGCCGGATGGCTCATTGGAATGCTACAAGGCCCGCTTTGTCGTCAAGGGGTTCTCTCAGATTGAGGGAGTTGATTACACTGACACCTTTGCCCATGTCGGCCGCATGACCTCAGCACGAGCTCTGTTCGGTGTAGTAGCTCAGCATGACTGGGAACTACACCAGATGGATGTGAACAACGCGTTCCTCCATGGCTCTTTGGATGAGGAGATCTACGTGGCTCAGCCACCTGGCTTTGAGGACGGTGACAAGGTCTGGCGCTTGCGCAAGTCCTTGTACGGCCTCAAGCAGTCTCCACGGTGTTGGAACCGGGAGATCACTGGCACCTTGACTCGCGCAGGATACGTACAGAGCGAGGCAGACCCCTCACTCTTCATCCTACCGACACCCGAGCGGTTTACCGCCATCCTGGTCTATGTTGATGACCTTCAGATCACGTCTCCGTCACTGGAGGCCGTGAAGGAGGCCAAGGCTGTCCTGCAGACCGCCTACAGGATGAAGGACCTCGGTCCTGCATCGGTGTTTCTTGGTATGGAGATTGTGCGAGATTGCAGACATCGGACACTGTTGATGCATCAGGCCCGATACGCACGAGTCCTGGGGGAGCGCTTTAGCGATCTCCTTGGTGCAGTGCCCACTGCTTCCACACCACTCACACCTGATGGGCAGGATGCCCTGAAAGTGGATGACCCTACACAGCTGGGGGAGACAGTGGACGTGACCTTGTACCTCCGTCTCATCGGATCTCTTATGTACCTGGCCACTACCACACGTCCCAACATCGCGTTCGCCGTCAACCTTCTCGCTCAGTTCTCACAGGCTCCACGTGCGAGAGCTCTTCACGCGGCTGTGCGAGTGGTATGGTATGTGGTCTCCACGCCGTATCTCGGACTCTGCTTTCGTCGGCAGTGTTCGGTGGCTCTTGACGGCTACACTGACAGCGACTGGGCTTGGAGTCCTGACGGGCGCAGTCGCACCGGCTACGTGTTTTTGCTCGGTGGTACCGCTTTGTCTTGGCGAAGCGGGAAGCAGGGCTGCATCGCACGTAGCTCGTCGGAGGCAGAGTATGTGGCTTTGGGGGCAGGGGCTGCTGAGGCAGTTTGGCTGCAGCGCTTGTTTCTTGAGCTTGGGCAGTCAGTACCCGCCATTGTGCTGCGTTGCNGCGACGCGTGATCTCCATCATGTGGGTTGGCACTGACTTGCAGCGAGCTGATTTCTTGACGAAGGCACTTGCCCGCGGAAAGTTCCTGGTGGCCATTCGTTCTGTTGGGCTTCGTCCCGTGCGTGACAGTGGTTGAGTGTGGGATGTACGTTGCCGTCTCATCTGTCTATGTCACTCACTATGTGGTTGTACCAGTGCTGCACGCGTATGGACATGCGTACCATCGGGTCATGGAGGAGTGTTGTGCTTTGTGCGGTTCCTGTACAGTTTACTGTGACCACTCGGCCGTGTCCATACTCGTGCAGATCCCTGAGGCAGGCGGCCCTGGTGACACCGGCGTGACGACAGGCGGCGGACTACCCGTCTGGAGCTGACCGACCACTGTTCTAGAGCCCCAAATGTCACCGGGACTCCTTGCTGTGCCTTCTACGTCTTGCAGGCGCCTTTCGGCGGACTGGGCATGAGGCCCATTTGCATGTTTTTGCATTGTATACTCGTTGTCAATCAATGTGACCAGTTGTTACGTGCGTCTTTTGATTCTGCACGTCTAGGTTCAGACGGCGTAGGATTCTGACATGTGTGCGCAGAGTTACGGCCAAAATAGTGTTTTTGGGCCGGTTTTCGGACAGCTCTTGGACTGCCGCGTGCGACACCCGCCGTGCGCCGCGGCAGGTATTTATGCCCTGGACCTGTCAGTTGTCATTTCTCTCTGCACATGCTACATTGAAGCATTCTGACACTCTGACTTGTGTCTCCTAGCCAAACCCTTGCCGTTGTGTGTACGACCTGTGACTGTCGTCACCGTCTGACTAGGCACTGACGCCCGGTCAGCGGCCGTGTTGCTAGGAAGCTTCTACGCACTTTCTCACCTCCATGTTTCGAGCGCCGACTGGACGCAGACTTCAGGCTTTGTCACCTGCATCAGTGTTAGTGGAGTGTGTGCAGCGAGGCTAAAGGTCACAACATGCCATAAACCAACACTCTCCCATGACACGCAGTCGACGCTCACGTGACCATGCACACACAGGGACAAGGGTCACCAAGGGTGACAACTAGACTCCACATCATAGCACAAGGGTGGCAACTCAGCCAGGAACATCACGAGTACAAAGAAGACCAACGACATGGACTGTTGCCTTGAAGGCGTTGTTGATGAGTGCATTCGTGAGAAAGTCCGCTCTCTGCTGTCGGATATCGACACAGACGATCTGGACATCACCTACAGCAATGCGCTCACGTACAAAATGATGCTCAACATTGATATGTTTTGTGCGCGTGTGGTGCATGCCGTCATGTTCAGCAATGATTGTCACAGCACAGGGTGATGCAACGTATGGGCACACCTGACTGCTGCAACAATCGACACAACCAGATGCTCTCACATGTGCCTGCGCCTACTGCAACATACTCTGCTTCGCTGGAGCTACGAGCTACACATCCCTGCTTACCGCTATTCCACCACACAGCGGTCCCCCCAACAAGGAAGACGTAGCCAGTGCGACTACGAGCGTCGGATTCGTGAGCCCGGTCGCTGTCAGTGTAGCTAGACCCAAGTCATGTAGGACATGGCTTCAAAGGCGAACAGAGGGGATTGTCCAGAGGCGGAGAGGAGGGAGCAGACACCGTCAGCAAGAGTGCGGTTCCAACGCTCAGACACACCGTTCTGTTGTGGGGTGTAAGGGGTAGAGGATTCAAGCCAGACATCACGGGACTCAAGGAAGCACGAGGTGGGACCAAAGAACTCGCCGCCGCGGTCACTACTAAAGACTCGCAAGGGCCGGAGACAGGTGTGCTCAGCCTGCGGGAGCCAGGACTCAAGAACGTCAGGGACATAACTTTTGTGGCGTAGGGCGAAGACCTAGCTATAGCGGGAGAAGTTATCAGTCAAGCACAGTACATAGCTGTCGAGGCCATCGAGAAAGTCTTGGGGCAAGGGACCCATAACGTCAGCATGGACGAGATCAAGAGAATGGGAGGTAGTGGCTTTCGCAGTGGACAACGGTGAGCGGTGCATTTTGCCACTGGCGCAATCAAGACAGGAGGACGTGCAGGGAGGTGCAAAAGTGGCAGGGTCGAGGCCGTAGGCGGGCCAAAGGCGGGGAAGGCGCTGGATGGCGGAAATGTGAATGTGACAGAGGCAGGAGATCAGCATGATCAGGCGATAGCAACGGAGCGACATGAACAAGAGCAGATGCAGCAAAAGACGAGGGCAGCGTGAGCGAGACACGAAATAGACGAACACAGCACACGCCACGAAGAACAACACGGCCAAACGAGCAAAGAGAGATGGAGGCCAAGCCGCGGCTGGACGAGAAGTCCATGCCCTGGTCGTCAAGGGTGCTCACGGAGAGAAGACTTACTTCAAGGTCGTTCACGTAAATCACGTCGGGTAAGTAGAAAGTGCTCTCAGGACCGACAAAATGGACAACACCAACACCTTGGACAGGGAGCAGCTGGCCGCAGCCAGTGCGCACCGAACCAACGGACTGAACAGGCCCGAAGGACACAAACAACGACCGACAGGAGGTCATGTGATGCGTGACCCAAGAGTCAATAATCCATAGACCAGGCGATGCACGAGTGGACAGGTTGACAAGATAGATAGCAACGGTTCCACAAGGAGAGAGGGGAGACAAACCACGTAGACAAGTGGGGAACGTGTGAGACTGCCAATGCTCAATCCAGACACGATCATCAGGCAAGTCCCCCGGGACACCCCAAGTGGCAACTCCATGTAGAGTGACATCGGACTCACATTCAGACACACGAGACTGGCCACTCATACTCTCACCTCCCTGAGAACGAAGGTGAAGCAATTCCGCCAGCCGACGCTCAAGGGTGCGTTCCTCATCACGTCAATGTGAGGAGCGATCCGAGGAGCGGTCGGACGAGCGGTCGGAGAAGTGCCCATTGTCACGAGCCCAGTGTACCACGGGGTAGTGAGATGACGGGGGACCGTAGTGAGGAGGGCGAAACGGTGGAGGGATCCAACCCCAAGGGCTGGGCGCGGGTGGTGTCGGCCGGAGAGGAGCAAGACTGGTGGAGAGCGCTGAGGCAGAGAAGGAGGATGAGGAAGACGCAACAGTCATGGCGAAGGCGGCGGAGGAGGTGGTGACCCCTGTGCGGGCCCAATGAGCGTGCATAGAGGATGCAAGACGTGCATCATCACGGGGGGGCAGACATTTGGGCGCAGAGTGGCCAGTGGCGCCACAGTTCCAGCAAGTGACATCGCTAGCGGCGGGAGCGGATTTCTTGCCACCACGGCCACCCCCACGCCCCTTACCCCCACGACCACCACCAAGGCCGGAGCCACTACCCTCCCCCCCACGAGAAGCAGCCTGAGTGGGATGAGCGGTCGACTGAGAAGAAGAGGAACTAGAAGTTGCTGTGGCAGAGGAGGGTGAGGATGTAGTGACAGCAGCGAGCTCAGCATGGTGCATGTGCGTGTTGTGCAAGGCGTTCCACCAGTCGGTGAGACGTGAGGTAGTAAAGTCAAAGAAGGGGCCAATTCCAGGCGGAGAGTCAGCAGTGACTGGAGCAGCGGCAAAGAACTCAAGCTCTTCCTGAGATATGTGGAGATAGAGGTCAGACAGCTCACAAATGAGGCCAACAACAATGGAGAGGCAGGCAGAGAGGGGGCCGCAAGTTGTCCTACCAAGGTCCCGCAGCAAACGCAGACTGCGCGCCCAATACTTGTCTGCCGTCTCGTCCGTCCGTATCTGCAGGGTATTGAACTGAACAGTGAGGGTACTCTGGGCAGCATGCCCAGTCACTGTTTTGCAACGGCGAATGAGAGCATAGGCGCAAACGGGATCAGTAGGGGTGCCGCGGGTTGGGTCTGCATTGTACGTACCAATGTCATCAAGGAGATTCTCGGGGCCTGCGTTGATGAGGGCCTGTACGACAGGAGTAGCCTCAGCAGGCTTAGGTACGAACGGTGGCTTGGCGGGGGAGTAATACTCCCAGAGCAGCTTACCCTGGGCCCACGTACTGAAGTGTGTCTCCCAAGATGTGAAGGTGAGTTTGGATGTGAACTAGGGTGGTGGCGTCTCAAAGTCTTTCTGCCTAGCTGGAGGAAGAGCGCGGGCGAAGGCTGCTGTTGAGAGAGTGGGAGATGAGGAGTTAGCGACACGACCACTGGGGAGAGTTGACGAGTCTGCTGAGGCTGACTCTGTAGGGGGAAGGACTGCAGCAAGACCTGGGATGGTGCGGAGATGCTCAATGACTAATGTGGCAACTGCAACCGCTAGCTCATGCTATGTTTTCCGTCCCTGATGGAGCTCATCTTCAGCCTTACGATGCTATGCTTGTGCTTCACTAAGAACTGCGTGCAGGGCCTCTATAGTCTCCTCCAGCCTAGGCATGATGAGAGAATGGAACCATGAATGCAGATAGGCGGTGTATGGAGGAATTAGAGGAAGTCCAGTGCGACACAGTGCAATGCAATGCAGTGCTCACCGCGCTAGTCCGAGAAAGGAGGGTGAAGAGCGGGGAAACTATGGCTGCAGCTGATGAGAAAAGGACCACCACCCATCCTACAACTACCACAGTGAGACACAGGACTCCCGTAACCGTGGCTCCAGCAATTGTAGCTGAAGCTGATGCAACAAGAACACCAGTGGTGACGTGTGGTGTGATATCTCCGGGAGCGTCAGTAGGAGTCAGCACTACTACGGTGGTAGATGCCTGAATGGATCCAACAGCATTGGATGTTGTGTTCACTGCAGTGGAAGCTGCTATGGCGACAGAGGCTGCTGCTACTGTGACCAGTGTGGCAATGTTTGTAGAAGCAGTTGCAAGCAGGGTGAGGGAAGCTACAGCGTGTGCGCAGGCCTCAGCTGCACGGCCAACAGCCATCTGTGTCGGGGCACGGCAGGCTCTGGCTGTGGCGGCGAAGGTGGCGGCGGCACCAGCAGCCGTGACAAGAATGGCGCCAGCCAACCCAATGGAGTCGGTGTGGACTGGAAGAACAGGTATGACTCTAGGCACTTGAGGTACCGTCGACATCCCGGTGGATCCCGCTGCTGTAGGAGATGGGGTAGGAGTAGGAGCAGCTACAGGGTCGGTAGGCTGAGAGAAGCGAGTGGGGTGCATCCTTGGCGATACAGGCAGTGGCGGTGAGAGATCGTCCGGCGTGTTGACTTGCCAGTCGATCTCCTCCCGTTCACCCTCAGCTGTTGCGTTAGCGTCCTTTTGCTAGTAGGAATGGTCCAGCATGCGTACCCACAACGGAGTGTCGTCAGCATCGGGTGGGTCAAAGTCGCGTTGGTCCTCCCATTCACGGTCGGCGTGCTGAGCTAGTGTGTGCGGGGAGTCTAATTCCTCGTCCAGTGGACAGTCGAGAGGAGGAGAATCTAGTGTGAAAGAAGGTTAGGGCTGCTAGCGCAGCCAGAAGAGGTATGGAAGCACTGCGGGTGGTACACTGAGCATCGGAACTCGGCTCTGCCCGACGGGGAGGTGTAGATCGAGAATGCCGCTGGGGTCGCTGTCGTAGAGATGTGGTAGCGGAGGCACCAACGGTGCTACTGTTGGTGCAGCAACTGCTGCTGCTACAGACGGCTGTGGCAAGAGTGCCACGTTTCGGGGAGTGTGAAGCCGTATGGAGGCCGCAAGTTCGCGCCAAGAGAAGGGACGTGAGTCACTCGCTAGTGGACTAGCAATGAAGCGCCGGGAGCCCAAAAGAAGTGGGCAGCACACGAGAAGACTGTAGTGACAGAAGTCGACGTAGATCCGTGTGCGTGAGATAAGCGAGGACCTCTAGACTGGTGGCAGGAGAGGTGCCACAAGGAGGCAAGGAGATGGGCAGCGGCGAAGAGACGACGGGCCCGAGGAGAGTAGGCGGTGCTTAGAACACCGCATAGTTGCCGAGGAGATCTCCCATTTCCCTCACAATTCCAGGATTGACGCGGTGCAGGGGGGGCCCGTACCGCTCTGATACCAGTAGTTACTAGGTAGTTTCCTAGATATTCTATGTGAGACGGGGCGGGTAGGAGCAATGGAGGGTGAAACATGCCATGGATGCGGTCAACACTTGCCATGAAACTTGCACTCAAAAACCAAGACTGACAGAGTGAGGGGAGCGAGCGAGCTAAGCACAGGTGAGCACATACCCACACCAAGCACCACGCTCGGATGGGTGAGTGCCGCCACCCGATGGTCGAGCCCGACCACTCGGAATAAACCGAGGGTGGCTACTCACTAGTGCACGGGCAAAAATAGCATGGTGGCCCCCTAAGTATCAGCACTCGGGAAACATGCGGCTCCCCCCAAAACACTTAAGGCAAGTGAAGCATGATGCAGGACACAGCAGTGAGAATGTACGAGCCCTAGCATCTACCGCATCACAGAATCATAGAAAGACATGCAATGGCCACGTATGTGCCAGAGGGCACTCCTGGGTCCAGCAGCAGCTTGATAACGTCAGAGGCTCCAGTCACGGTGGGCACGCCTGATGCTTCCCCAGGTGAGGCCATTGTCATTTAATCTGTACGTGTGTGCAGAATGTGGGAGACAAGAGGTCATAGAGCTGTGAGTGGCCAACGAACTTCAGCAATCACTAGCTGCAATGGTCCAGCAGTTACACTCCTTTATGAGGCCGGCGCGACCAGCTATGAGGTAGGCACGGCCGACAAGGCTAAAATCAATCTAGGGCATGCAGGCCCGTGCTGAATGAGACATGAGCTCTGGGTGTAAGCAGGAGAAATGCAGTGCAAAGAGGGCTAAGTCTGGAACGTATGAATAGAGAATCAACGAGAGAGTACAATGAGCCCTACGGAGAGTTTATTTACCGGGGACTGGCGGCTAGCCCACCAGGCCCCGTCATCCCCGTCGCACCAAAACTTACGAACGTGGAATATGCATGTCACAGAACAAGAAACCAACAATGGAGGTCTCCCGAGGCACCGGAACAGAAAACCGTGTGCCCGGGTCTCGACCGGGAAGATATGCAACATATCCCAAATGTATCCAGACTCTATGGTGACACACTATCATCACCGACTAGCCAGACTAGGAAAGTTTAGGCCTCCCAAGACACCGGAACAAGCAACCGGGTGTCCGGGTCTGAGCCACATGCAAACTACACGTATGTGAAAGGGTCTCAAAGACTAGACCAATCAGTGCAGGGTCTCCCGAGGTACCGGAACAAACCACCGTGTCCCCGGGTCTTGACCACACAGAGTGCACTACCTGTCAGAGACTATGTGGTGTATTTATATGGGGTCTCCCGAGGTACCAGTACAAACCACCAAGTACCTGGGTCTCAACCACTGAGAAAACTCTACCAGACATGTATGCGTGAGCTGAGCTGCTAGAATGCACCATATGTATCACAGAGGGAGTAAGGTAGCCACTGGAGAACCATCAGCACAAGCTAGGTATCTCTATGTAAGACTATATGATAGCTCAAAGTCCATGCACCAACACTCCTGGGCTGGAAGGGCTGTCCACAAGGGTACCAGCTGGGAAGATAAATACACTCCCCGGAAATCCTGGGAACATGAACCCAAACACCTGTGTGCCCGGATAAATATGCTCCCCTTGCATGTAGGAGGCTACAAACCTGTCGCTTGCAGAGAACAGTAAGTCCCCCTTGGCTCAAAGGATCCTGGGAAAACAGTCAAGCAATGTCTAGACCTGGGAGTGGCTCTCGATGTGAAAGTGTCAGCAAGGAAAGGAAGATGAGTCTAGGATAGCTACCATGTGCACAACACACTCATACACTGCCCACCACCTGTCACTCACCAGCTCTGGAGTAGTGTGAGAAGTGCAACTCACTGTCACCTCACACTACTGGGGGCTGCCAGAGATGCCAGCTGGCAGGGTCTAGGGTCTCACACTGATCAGACTGAGAGGGTGTAGGGGTGGAGAAGATGCTGCCGAATACTTGATGGTCAGGAGAGGAGGGAGAGGCGGGACCCCCACATGTGGCAGCTGCCAGAAGTGCCAACCAGCACAATCTGGTAGTTTGTGTGAGGAGAGGATGGTAGTGAGCGCTCCTGGGACGGAGGGTGAGGACGAAGCCGGGTCGGTGTGTGTGGAGCTTGTCACTACAGGCGGTGTAAAAAGTGCACACTCCAATGAGCACAGGTACCCCTGCGCTGTGACCAACTCACTCGAGAGACGAGAGGCACGAAGACGTAGATCAACATGATCCTCCTTAGTAACTATGCAAAGTTCAAACTCTACATCGTCGAGCACCGCCACCACCTCACTATAAGTGGTGGACAAGGAGTCAACCACTCTGCGGAACACAACCACCTCCATCTCTGCTGCTCGAAGCTGAGTGGCTGAAGGTACCGTGTCTCCTGAAGCAACATGTCTGTACATATCCAGGAACAGAGGCAAAGGGTCATCTGAAGGTCGTAGATGCGAGACAACCTGTGAGGTAGGAGGCGTGTAGGGCTCGGAGGTAAAGAGGGATGGTCCAGGAGTAGAGGAGAAGGATGAGGGTGAGCTGAAGGATGTCCCAAGGCTGTCCGAGGTGTCGTCACTGCTCACTACATCAGGATCTCAATCCTATGAGGGGATGTCCGAGGGTACTATGGAATTGGACCTAGAACCATCTGGGATGTGTCCACTACAACCCTCACTGGGTATCTCGGCCAGCGCATCCTGTAGTGCATGCAACCACTCCTATGCGTCCCCCGGCTCACACTCCCTAGACATCTATATGTAATTGGTCATCCCCATGTCTTCAATGAAGATGTAACCTGGTGCATCCTGTGGTGGAGGGATAGCACCGGATAATATCTCTCAAATGGTAGCAACGTCAGTCTCCTGTGCACTGATCTGGGAGCGAATTTTGTCCTCCTTAGCTTGGCATCTTAGACACGAATGACTAGGTGCTGCCAACCTGGTGAAGGGAACTGACCCTGAAGTCACTACCATAGGTGGGCAAGACTCCAATCCCCCCCCTCCCCCCAAGATCTCAGACGTCATAATGGTTTCTCTATCAGCAGTTACACGATCACTGACAACTAAGGGAACAGCAGACACAACTGATGCAATCGATGCAGCTGAGACTGCTGGTGTGGCCAATGATGCTGATGCAAGTAATACTTCCGATGCAGTAGATGCTATTGGTGAAGCTGGTGCTATTGATGCAGCTGATGCTACTGATGCTGCAGATGTAATAGATGCTTTCTGTGCTCAAGATGATGGCAATGTAGTACATGTAGCTACTGTATCAGAGGGTGATGCTACAGAAGATGTAGGTGCTGTCGCTGATGCGGAAGATGGAGCTGAAATAGAAGATGAAACCACTAGAGAGGTACCAGATACAGCTGGTACAGTTGACGCGAAGGGTGTAGCAGATGCAACCATCACAAAAGCTACTAAAGTACCTGATGCTAATAGAGGTGTCAATGCAGTAGGTGAAGGCGATGTACAGGAAGATGGTAACACTGAAGAGGAAAGTGATGACACAACTATAGTGGAAGATGGAGAAACTGGTGCTGCTAGAGTAGCTATCACAACTGATGCAGCCGGTGTTGTAAGCAAAGCAAGTGTTGTAGGAGAGGCTGATGCCGATGAAGCTGTGGAAGCAACAGATGACGTCGATGCTACGGCTGCTGGTGAAGAAGTAGATGGAGCAGATGGCGTCACTTGTGTAGCTGGCACAGGTCATGTAGTTGATGCTGTAAGTGGAGCAGGTGCTGTAGAACAGAATGATGTTGCTATTGTTGGTAAAGATGTAAATGTTACAGAGGACGCTACTACTCGTGATGAAACAGCTCAGGCAACTGGTGCAACAAGTGCATCTGTACCCACTGATGCAGGTGGTACTGTAGAGGATGCGAGAACCGTGAATGTAGAATGTGTGGATATGTTTGATGCTGCTAATGCTGCTAAAGCTTTAGAAGGTGCAGAGGAACCTGCTTCTGGCGATGTAATAGGTGGGGCAGCTGGTGCAGAAAGTGCAGCTGTACCAACTGATGCAGCTTGTACTCTAGAGGATGTGGGAAGCATGGATGTAGATTGCGTGGATGTATTTGATGTTGCTACTGTTGCTAAAGCTGTAGAAGCTGCGGAGGACCCTGCTGCTGGCGATGGCTTACTAGGTGCTCCTACTCCATCCTCGGTGCTCACAGGCGTAGTCGATGTGGAAGTGGACGGATGCACACACCCCCCCTCAACCGGTGTAAAGACAGAAGCTGGTGGAGATGAAGATGTGCCAGAGACGAGATGAACATGACGTGCTGGGTGACGACGACGTCGTTGAGTAGGAGACTGACTGGGAGGGGACATGCCACCATTGGAGCGTAGGATGGAGAGAATAGCCACGGACTCGGAAGAGAGATCCTGTGCAGCTGGGGAAGGTACCTTAGAAGAAGATGAGGAAGATGAGGATGATGCGGAATATGAATAATTAACCTGATGGGAGAAGAGGTAGTCCCTAACCTGCTGCATCATGTGCCGCAGACTCTGGAGCTCGGTGTATAGGATCGCCACAGTGCCGGTTTGGAGAACAGAAAAATGAGGTAGGTCCGTGTGCTGTGGAGTGTGAGGGGACTCCTGAGGCTGGAGCCAGGGTGGATGCCACACACTCGGGCGCAAGTGACACTGGCACCAATCCTATGGGAGTCATGGTGGTGAGGATGGAGAATGCCATGTCCCGGCAGTATAGAGACCGACCATGGGAGCGGCTAGAGAGGAGCATCACTAAAAGATGGTGCTGCCAAAGTTGGAGCGTGACCGTGCACGTCGCACCTTGCACGTTCATGAAACTACATATGTTCGCAGCTTGGGGGAGCGCTTCGCCCCGCTCCTCACTGCAGTCCCCACAGCGTCCACACCCATGACGGCTGCTGGCCAGTCTCTAGTGAAGTCCCTGGAGCTAACAAAGCTGGGGGAGACGGTCCATGTGACCGACTACCTCCGTGTCATTGGCTCTTTGATGTACCTTGCCACGACCACGTGCGCTGATGTTGCGTTTGCTATGAACTTCTTGTCCCAATTCTCCCAGTGCCCCCGCGAGCGTCATCTCGAGGCAGCATTGCGGGTGGTGCGCTACGCCCTGTCCACCCCTCATGTTGGACTATACTTTTGTGCGCAGCCCTCAGTCGTGGTGGACGGCTTCACAGACAGTGACTGGGCACATGATTCTGACGCCCGCAGTCAAACAGGATACATCTTCTTGGTTGGTGGCACTGCAGTCTCCTGGAAAAGTGGCAAACAAGGGTCTGTTGCTCGCAGCACCGCTGAGGCTGAGTGTGTTGCTCTTGGTGCAGGCACGTGTGAGGCTGTCTGGCTATGTCGTCTGCTGCAACATTTGCATGTTCCCATCCGCTGCATCACTCTGCGTTGTGACAAAAAAGGCATGAAAGCCATTGATGAAAACAGAGGCATGCATCACTCACGCACCAAACAAATCAATGTGGAGCATCATTTTGTTCGTGAGTACATTGCTGCTGGCATCGTCCATGTTGCTTGGGTAGATACACGCTCTTAGAGAGCCGACTTTCTCACGAAGGCCCTCAGCCGAAATGTCTTCAAAAGTTATGTTCACTCTCATGGTCTCATTTGTCCGCATGACCCAGGTTGATTAGCTGTGGTGTGCCTCTAGTTGTCTCTCCTTGTGGCTCTCTCATGTGTGTGGATTGCTTGCCTGCGGGCCATGGGGGAGTGTTGAAGTTCGTTGGCCACTTAGAGCTGTATGACCTCTCGTCTCCCACATTCTGCACACACATGTTCAGATCAAATGACAATGGCCTCACCTGGGGAAGCGACAGGTGTGCCCACCGTGACTGGAGCCTCTGACGTTATCAAGCTCTTGCTGGACCCAGGAGTGTCCTCGGGCACATACGTGGCCATTGCATGACTTTCTATGATTCTGTGATGCGGTAGATGCTATGGCTCGTACATTCTCACTGCCGTGCCCTGCATCATGCTTCTCTTGCCTTGAGTCTTTTTGGGGGAGCTGCATATTTCCCGGGTGCTGATCCTTAGGCGGCCACCATGTCGGTTTTGGCCGTGCACTGGTGAGTAGCCACCCTCGGTTTATTCCGAGTGGTCGGGCGCGACCCCCGGGTGGCGGTGTTGGTTATTGTCACAAACACACGCAAATGCCCTCTTGTCTCCATGCACACACACACCTCACCACTGCAGGTGATTGAACTGGACTGAGGCTCCCTGGTGCAAGACTGTGACACAGCATGACGTGCACAGTGGTGGTGCCTCCATCAAGCTGCCAAGTGGCGGCTTCAGCACCAGCCTTGTAACGAGCCTTAGTTTAGTGATAACTTCACGTGCCAAAATGGGGGATACAATTTGTAGGATTGCATGCCTGTGAGTTGATTGAATACTTGCATGCTCCTAGAGTGGTGAACCGGGTTGCTGATCCCTTGGGACCACACGCCCGGTTTGTGCCGGCGTGTGAGAAATCGCCTGGAGCTCGCTCGCTCCAGGGTCGGGTTCGATCCCTGGGTGGGCGGCCGGGCCCCACGACGAGTGCTTCGCGTGGGTGGCCCGGTCAACTGGTACTTACCACCTCGCTCACTTGTTACTCGTTAACTCGTGTCTCACCTACTTGCTCATTCTAGTCTTTGAGCTTGCCCCCGATCCATGGCTCGTTCCATCGCCTGCCACTTGCTTGCTTGCTTGCATAGCATTCGTGGCTACCTACTGGTATCAGAGCAGGAGGGCTATCCCTCCCCGCCGCGACAGTCCTGAGACCTCGTGAACCTCATTCAGGCCACTTCTAAGTGACGGGTGATCCTGCGCAAGCCACAACACGACCACGGCAACTCGAAGCCGCAGTAGCAGCCGCCGTTCTGTGCGGCCGCTAGCACCACACCCGTGACTCACAGGGTGCACACTCTTGGCTTCGGCCGTGCACCACCCCCCCCCCCACTTTTTTTAGTCCCTCCCAAGGGACGGGTGCTTCTGCGCAAGCCGCAACCCCACCGTGGCAGCCTGAGGCAGCAGCAGCAGCCGCCGTTCTGTGCGGCCGCTAGCACCACACCCGTGACTCACAGGGTGCACACTCTTGGCTTCGGCCGTGCACCACCCCCCCCCCCACTTTTTTTAGTCCCTCCCAAGGGACGGGTGCTTCTGCGCAAGCCGCAACCCCACCGTGGCAGCCTGAGGCAGCAGCAGCAGCCGCCGTTCTGTGCAGCCGCTAGCATCGCACCCGTGACTCACGGGGGCACACTCTCGACTTCGACCGACCTACTCACGACCGTGGCAGCCTAAGCAGCAGCAGTAGCCGCCGTTCTGTGCAGCCGCTAGCATCGCACCCGTGACTCACAGGGGCACACTCTCGGCTTCGATCGACCTACTCACGATATCAACGCCACGTGGTGGTGCCTACTCAGCCCACTCCTGGGCCATCATCTTCGGCCCACTCTCGGGCCACCATCCCTACGGCACCACTTCTCCTCCGCCCCTTCTCCGCCGTGCGCGTCTCCGCATGCACAACGGATACTTGGGTACCACCCGGTGCATCTACACGCTGTGTGTTGCCTCGGCCTGGTGTACGCATCTTCCCGTGCATCGACATCGCTCAGCAGCCGTGACCTCACTCACAACCCTTGCAGCAACAGCTCCAACCCTGCAGCCAGGTCCGACCCTAGCACACTCCCAATCACCTCGGGCGGCCCTGAGGCAGCCCAGCATTCAGAGCGCTGGCGTTTCCGCCTGCGACCGAGCCCGCCCCTCCGTCATCTACGGCAGCTCGGGACCGTGCTCGCATTGATGAGGAGCTCGCGTACTACGAGGAGCAAGCGGAGAGAGAGGTGTGGTCAAGGGTGCGCCGCAGCAGTCCGGGATACCACCCCGGTGAAGACTATGACCCTTCCGAATACGACGCGTGGACGGACGCAAGGGACTACGCAGCTCATTGCCAGTCGGCCGACGACGACTCTCCGACGATGCAGAACAAACCGACAACAACACCACAATGGGACCACCGACCTCGTCACTCTCCGGTAAGCCCGCCCATTGCCCATAGGACGCGCCAGCAACGCCGCCGTGCTGTTTCCCGTGGTGCGGCTCCACCTTCTGCAGCAGCAGCATCAGAAGCCCCCGCTTCGCGTCGCGCCGCATCTCCGGCCGCATCAGCTGTAGAGTCCTCGTCCATCTCGTCTCTTGATATTCTCACAGCTCTGCAGGCTGTACTTGTGTCCAGTGCTGCCGTTGCCTCTACCTTTGCAGCCACTGTACGTGCCGCATGTGCGCCAGCCAGCACTGCCGCTGGTCGAGCCATCGACACGTACACTGCAGCGGTTGATCAGGGACCTTTGGCAGCAGTTGCTGTCAATGTAGCTAATCAGATTGCCGCAGCAACAAACGCAATCGCATCAGCAACAGCCGCAGCAGCCACAGCACTCTCCAGTGCAGTTGACTCCGCCCACGCCTCCACAGCACAGGCTGCATCTCTACCCTCCTCTTCACCGTCAGTTACTCGTCACATACAACTGTTGATCTCGACTGCTGCAGCCATCTCCACCCTGTCCGCTGCAGCCCTGACAGGCGTATCCTGCCTCGTTGTCACCGCATCAGCTATTGTTGCAGTCGTCGCCCTCTCAGCTGCTGCAGCTCTGCCACCACTGTTCTCTCTGCACCGCCGTGCGTGGTGAGCTTGGCTTCTCTTGTTCTCTCGTTCTCCCTGCCTTTCCTGTATTGGCGTGTTCGTGCATCCAGGTTGTTACCTTGCAGCGAACTTCCAACGCCCATACCTCACATTCCCACGTCCACTGGGGCAAGGGAAACTCTACCAAAAATTCCTCGGTAGAGTCACGCCACTGGCACAATGCCAGTTGACGATGACCAATACACGGCACTGCAAGCTGAGCTTCAACGTGAGCGCAATGCGCTACAGGCAGCTCTCAGTGCTCAGTGCGCTGCTGAGGAAAAACTGCAGGCTGAGCAGGCTGACCAAGAGACATTCGCCGATCACATTGCTGACTTCGTCCTGAATCGTCTCCAACCCACATTGCGCAGCACTCAGTCCGCTAGCATTGCTGCATCGTTCTCCACCTCCCCCGCTTCCGCTTCCACTGCCGCTGGCCCATCTTCCTCTGATCCACTTGCAGTCGCCGCAGCCGCTGACGCTGCTGCAGCCAAAGCCCTTGTTCCATCAGTGCAGCGCCAGCCTGACTTTGATTCCACTCCACCCCACTTCACCTCCAATCTCACATTCCACTCTTGGGAGGTTCGTTTCAGTACCTGGGCACAGGGGGAGCAGCTCTGGGAATACTACCATGCACCAAACCCCTCAGCTGTTCCACCTTTTGTGCCAGTCGACTCTGAGTCGGCACGAGCTGTCCGTGCCCTCATTCGCGCTGGACCCGACGATCTCACTGATGAGATCGGGTCCTACAATGCCGACACGGCACGCCGCACCCCCGTTGACCCGGTTGGGGCTTATGCCCTGATCAAGCGGCGCACGACAGTCACTGGACATGCAGCATAGAGCGTCCTCACCGTCCAGTTCAACACGCTCTCCATGCGTGCTGATGAGGCTGCTGACGCCTATTGGGCTCGCAGTGTAGGACTGCTGCGTGACCTCGGCAAGGCCGCCCCAGGCCAACTCCCTGTTGTTCTCTCCATCGTCAATGGCCTCATCCTGGAGCTCAACGACATCTTCCACGAAGTGAAGGCCACAGAGCTTGAGCGTCTGGCGGCCATCCCTATCCCCGCCAAAGCACCTCCTGGCATTGGGGCCTTATGGGAGTTCACCTCCCAACGCCTCACCGACTGGTGGAGCTCCCTGCAGAACAAGCGCATTCATCGCGCCGCCATTGCAGCAGCAACCACCGCACTCCCTTCTTCCTCCACCTCTTCTGCCTCTGGCTCTTCCTCCATCTCCACCTCTGTCACTACTGCCACATCTCTTGCTTCCCAAGGGGGTGGTCGTGGTGGAGGGGGTGGTAAAGGTAAAGGCCGAGGGGGTGGCTCTGGCGGTGGCGGGCAAGGGAAAGGTGGCAAAGGTCGCAGCTTTGATAGCGCCGCATTCCCTTCTTCCTCCACCACTGTCACGTGCTGGAACTACAGCGCCACCGGTCATGCGGCGCCCAAGTGCCCTGCTCCACCTGATGATGCACGCCTGGCCTCCGCCATGCGTGCCCACTGGGCACGCTCCTCAGGGTCTGGTGGCGGCTCTGCACGCTCCTCCACCTCCGCAGGGTCAAGTCGTGGCCCTGCACACTCTTCTTCCCCATTGCCTACAGCTGCTGCCTACAGCACTGCCCTCTCTTCACCTCCCCCATTCGCACCCTGGGATTGGCCCCCAGGGTTTGGGGGCCCTGTCTACTTCGGGCCTCCCTCTGGCTTCTACTCACCTCCGCCATGGGCTTCTTCCATCCCCGGTCCCCAGCATCCCTCCTCTGGTGTACTCATCACCGGACCATCTGAGGACGTCCGCCAGCTGGACTCTGCACTCTCTCACGCCGTTCACCAACGTCACCTCCGTGATCAGGGAGGTGAGAGTGTGCATTCGGTTGAGGAGGGACTTGCGTGTGCTGTTGATTCGTCTCTTCGTGGACCCCCCCCCCGGTCATGTTCAGGGGTGTCCCCCAGTTGACGTCCCGTGGATGGAGGAGTGGCAGCCGTATAGTCTCCCTCGTTGTCTTGCCGCTTGTGGTCAGCGCCTCTCTCCTCGCTCTGCCATTGCCGCTGTGAGTCGTGACCCTGCGTCTGTCCGCGTGACGGGTGGCTTCTGGATTCTTGATTCAGGGGCCACCCACCACATGACTTCCTATCGCTCTTCGTTTGTGTCACTGGGTCCCGTTGGCTCTGTTTGCTTTGTACGCACTGGCTCTGGCCACCTTCTCCCCGTCCAGGGTGTTGGTGTCGTCCGTTTCGTTGGCCCTGGGGGGGAACTTTTTCTTCCTGACGTTCTCTACGTGCCCGCTCTTGAGCTCAGTCTGCTGTCTGTTACGATACTCGATGACCAGGGCATGGACTTCTCGTGCAACCATGACATTGCCTCTGTCATGCATCGCACTACTAGTCGTGTCTTACTGCGTGGCACTCGCTGTGACCGCTTATTCCGCGTGCCCTCGTTTGCACCCCATCCTTCCTCGACTACTCTTGTTCATGTGGCTCGCTTTCTCACTCCTGTACATGCGCAGTTGCTTCATCGTCGTCTCTGTCACATTCACACCACTGCCATTGACAGTCTGCTTCGGGACACGCCTGCTCATGGCCTTGATGCCAACACGTTCTCTGCCCCCTGCCCCACTGACTGTCTCGACTGTGCCCAGGGCAAAATGCACCGCTCCCTGTTCTCCACGTCTGAGTCCCGCACGTCTTACCCCCTTGATCTCCTACACGCTGACGTCATGGGACCCCTTGCCCATGACGCTCTTGGGGGTGTCGGTCGTTATGTCCTCTGTCTCACAGACGACTTTTCTCGCATGCGCTGGGTCTTTGACCTTCGGCAAAAGAGTGACGTCTGTCCCACACTTGAGTCCTGGCTGCCACAAGCTGAACTGGCCTGTGGTCGTCGGCTCAAAGTCTTTCGCTGTGACCGCGGTGGCGAGTTCATGGGTCCCACCGCCCGCTTTCTTACCTCTCGTGGGGTGTGTATGGAACCTTCGGCCCCCTACACACCCCAACAAAATGGTGTCTCTGAACGCTGGAACCGCACCCTCGCTGATGGCGTTCGTACTCTCCTCAGCGAGTCCTCCCTCTCCCCCGTCTTCTCCTTCTAGGCCATGTGCTACATGACCTGGGTGTGGAACCGTGTTCCACACGGTCCCCTTCCTCGCCACGTCACTCCCTTTGAGCGCTGGTACGGTCGCCGTGCTGGCCTTCGTCTGGCTCGTGTCTGGGGCTGTGTGGCTGCCGTCTGGCTGCCCGAGGACTTCCGCGATGGCAAACTGAGTCCTCGTGCTCGCCTCTGCACGTTTCTTGGTGTCTCTGCCATGTCTAAGGCATGGCGCTTCTGGGACCCCGACCGCTCCCGCGTCATCGAGTCCCGCGACGCCCTCTTCTTTGAGGATGTCTTTCCCCATGACCTGTCCCACATCCCTCCTCCGTCTTCCCTCTCCTCGCTTCGTCGGCTTGGGGGGGGTGGATCTGTTCCAGCCTCCGATCTCCGTGCGTCCTCCTCTCCCTCTCACACGGCGTCCCCTGTTGTCACTCCCACGGACACTGACGAGGACTCCTCCTCCTCGTCCCCCCGTTCCTCTTCTGAGTCGGGGGCCTCAGAGCCCTCCCCAGAGTCCGTGTCGTCCTTGCCCTCAGCCGGCAGCCCTGTGTCTTCGCCGTCCACCGCCAATCCCGAGTCCTCATTCTCGGCACCCACTCCCGCGCAGTCCACTGCCCACTCTACTCCCAACTCATCTCCTGGCTCTGCGGCTTCTCCGGTGCTTGACATCGCCGCAGGTGACGCTCCTCAGGCTCGGCTCCCCGGTCCTGAGCCTTACACTCGTGGGGGGAGATTTCGTGCTCTTCCTCCCTCTCAGTCCTCTCAGCCCTCCTCTTCCAGGGCGCCTGCTGAGTCTGTCCTGGTTGGCTCGTCCACTGCCCCTCAACCCATTCAGCGAGTCACCCGCTCCAAAGCCTCATCCTCCACAGCTGATCCCTCAGTGCGCCCCACCGGCCTCGATGCACTAGGCCTGTCTGTGAGCGTTGTACACCCCAACTCTGCAGTTGGCTATGCTCTTGTAGCCCACGAGTTCCACAGTGCTCTTGAGTCCTCCGTCACCGGTTATGTCGCCGCATGCTTTGCGGCCGCTGGCCTCCCCACTCTTCCTCCTGAGCCCACCACTGTCTGTCAGGCTCGTGAGGCAGCAGACGCTGCCCTCTAGGAGAAGGCCATGCAGGAGGAGCTCACAGCCCTCCAGGACCATGGAGTCTTTGAGCTTGTGGATCTACCTGCAGGTCGCAAGGCAGTCTTTGCCCGATGGGTCCTTCGGCGTAAGCTGAAGCCCGATGGAATTGTCGACCGGTACAAGGCACGCCTCACAGCTAAGGGGTTCTCCCAGATTCCCGGCGTTGACTTTGATGAGACCTTTGCACCGGTCGGGAGATACACCACTGCTCGAGCACATTTGAGTCTCGTCGCCCAGCACGACTGGGAACTGGAGCAGATGGATGTCAACAACGCCTTCCTGCATGGGAAGTTCGATGAAGAAATCTACATGATACAGCCCCCGGGCTTCACCGATGGTACAAGCAAGGTCTGGCGACTACGCAAAGCCCTCTATGGGCTCAAGCAGTCGCCGCGTTGTTGGAACATGGAGATCTCCTCGACTCTCGAGCGGGGAGGTTACCGTCGTAGCACGGTTGATCCAGCGCTCTTCTTGAGCGCCCCCTCAGAGCCGTTCGTGGCGGTGTTGGTCTACGTTGATGACCTGCTCATTGCCTCACCCAACCCAGCAGCTGTCCAGTCAGTGAAAAACCTGCTACAGTCTGCGTACAAGATGAAGGATCTAGGTCCTGCACGGGTGTTTTTGGGGATGGAGCTTGAGCGTGATTGTCAGCGTCGCACCCTGCATGTGCACCAGGCTGTGTACATACGCACACTGGGGGAGCGCTTTGCCCCCCTGCTTGCAGACATCCCCACCGCGTCCACACCAATGACTCCAGCAGGTCAGCGCCTGCTGAAGTCACTGGGCTCAGCGCAGCTGGGGGAGTCTGTCGACGTCACCGACTACCTCAGTGTAGTAGGCTCTCTCATGTACCTCGCCACTACCACTAGGGCGGACGTGGCCTTCGCGGTCAATTTCCTTGCCCAGTTCTCCCAGTAGCCTCGACAGAAGCATCTCGAGGCCGCACTGCGCGTTGTCCGCTACGCGTTGTCCACTGCACGCATAGGACTCTGCTACCGTGCTCAGCCCTCAATAGTCGTTGACGGCTACACAGACAGTGAGTGGGCACATGACACAGATGCTCGTAGCCGCACTGGTTACATCTTCCTCGTTGGAGGGACTGCTGTCTCCTGGAAGAGTGGAAAAGAGGGCTGTGTTGCCAGAAGCTCCAGTGAAGCAGAGTACGTGGCACTGGGCGCAGGTACGTGTGAGAGTGTTTGGCTGTCCCGCCTGTTGCATCAGTTGCGTGTTCCCATTCATTGCATCACCCTGCGCTGTGACCACCAGAGTGCAAAGGCGATTGCTGAGCACGATGGCATGCATCACTCTCGCACTAAGCACATCAACATTGAGCATCACTTTGTACGCGAGCGCATTGCGGCTGGAGAAGTTCAGGTTGTCTGGGTCGACACTCGTCAACAGCGTGTAGACTTTCTCACCAAAGCGCTCAGCAGTGGAATGTTCAAAGCGGTCGTGCATGCGGTTGGCTTGCTACGCTCTCGTGATGCCCCTGGTTGACGTGAATCCTGTGATGTCCTCCTCGTTCTGTGTTCTATGTGTGTATGGCCTGTTCGTCTGTGGGTCATGGGGGAGTGTTAGTTATTGTCACAAACACACGCAAGTGCCCTCTTGTCTCCATGCACACACACACCTCACCACTGCAGGTGATTGAACTGGACTGAGGCTCCCTGGTGCAAGACTGTGATGCAGCATGACGTGCACAATGGTGGTGCCTCCATCAAGCTGCCAAGTGGCGGCTTCAGCACCAGCCTTGTCACGAGCCTTAGTTTAGTGATAACTTCACGTGCCAAAATGGGGGATACAATTTGTAGGATTGCATGCCTGTGAGTTGGTTGAATACTTGCATGCTCCTAGAGTGGTGAACCGGGTTGCTGATCCATCGGGACCACACGCCCGGTTTGTGCCGGCGTGTGAGAAATCGCCTGGAGCTCGCTCGCTCCAGGGTCGGGTTCGATCCCTGGGTGGCGGCCGGACCCCACGACGAGTGCTTCGCGTGGGTGGCCCGGTCAACTGGTACTTACCACCTCGCTCACTTGTTACTCGTTAACTCGTGTCTCACCTACTTGCTCATTCTAGTCTTTGAGCTTGCCCCCGATCCATGGCTCGTTCCGTCGCTTGCCACTTGCTTGCTTGCTTGCATAGCATTCGTGGCTACCTACAGGAGGCACTCACCCATCCGAGCGTGATGCTCGGTGTGGGTGCGTGCTCACCGGTGCTTAGCTCGGTTGCTCCCCTCGCTCTGTCGATCTCAGTTTTTTAGTGCAAGTTTCATGGCAAATGTTGACCGCATCCATGGCTTGTCTCATGCTCCATTGCTCTCACCCGGCCCGTCTCACACAGCATATCTAGGAAACTACCTGGTAACTACAGTGATGCTGTAGCCAGTGCTGCTGCATTTGCTGCTCCTGTCACTGGAAAGCATTGCATGTAGAGAAGACAATGTGAAAAGTTGCACGTGTTCATGCACCAGGTTAAGAGGTCCAAACTTGCTGATTACCGTACACTTGAGACCAACCAAAGCAGGTGAATGACCTGGACTTGAAGAGATGTGTCAGAATGCTAAGCTGCCTCTTGTTACCCTTGATGTCGTTGTGCTTACTCAGTGTGTTTACCTGTGTGAGGGCCCTTCCCTGCACATGTTCCCTGCACATGTTCTTTCGCAGCCTAAGGACCCCATGGGAACCCCTGTCGGAAGAAATCCATGGGAAAGGGAAAGACGCCTTAGAGCTACTGACGAAGAATACTTAGCCCCCTTTCTCTGGTCTTCTAGCCGATTGGGGGGACATCAGGGGATCTGCTGCGTATGTCAATCCATCGCAGCGATCGCTTTGGGCTTTCTCCCCATCCTCCGCAACGGCTTTTCAGCGACAAGAAACAGCCTCAAATGTTCTTGCACCCTGTGCTTTGTGCTTCGTTCCCATCTAACTCCCACAAAGCCATCACCATCGCCGCCCTTCTGACCTCCTCCATCATCCCCATCCCCTCCCTCTCCACCCAGCTGCCAAACCCTCCGCTTGTAAGCCGCCACACCAAGGGTTCTTGAAATGGCCGCAACGAAGCCCTCGTCTGAGGGAAGATTGTCGAGCCAGAGGAGGCCTCCTGGCCGTAGCACGCGGTCCCAGTCGAACATCACGGGCACGAGGGAAGAAGGGTCCTGAACCGTGTGCGCGGGCCAGTACGCGCAGTGAAGCAGGTCCAGCGCTCCGTCGAAGAAGGGCAGGCGCATTCCAAACGGCAGTTGCAGCACTGGCAGGCCGCGCAGCGCCACGGCCTCCAACGTGGGATAGTCTGCAGGGCAGACACGGTCATGCCAAGAAACGTATGCGGATGTGCCCAGCAGGAAACACCAACCGTTGGGAGTGCTGGGGGTTTGGAATGCTGCTGGGGGAGGCTGCGAGGGAGGTAGTGTGTGAGATGGAGGATGTACAAAGTGCGGGTTGGTGAGGCGGCAGTGCCACCCACATGGCGCCACGAGATCACACAAGTGAAGCACAGCCGTAAGAGCACCACGGGTGGCATTGACAGCCATGCTGCTTGCCTCGACAACCCCTCAGTGTTGTGGTTGTCCCATGCTTGGTTTGCATGCCATGCATCAAACTGGTGATGGTGTCACACGGTCTCTCTCCTTCGGTGGCCACGACCTAATGTGACAAAGAGGAGCCACACATCTTTGCATGCAGGACACACATCTTGCACAGGAGTAACGCAAACGAGCACATGAGGAGGGCACACGAGCACAGGAATAGGGCAAGCACACC
>SZWC01016036.1:3564-39041 GCA_023375785.1 Penium margaritaceum
CCCCTCTGACGTCCCCTCCTGCACCCCTTCGCTTGGCCCCCTTTTTTCTACCCCCATATCGGCCTTCGCGATCTTTGCGGTCTTGGCCTCCTTCCCCCTTCATCTTCCTATCCCTCCCTCCCTCCGTCCTCCACATCCACGCTTCCGCCTCGCCCTTCTACCGGTCCTCGTTGCTCCTCCCGCCTTCAGCCACCCCTCCTGCACGGTGGTCACCTTGGGCTCATTGAGGACCGTCATGAAGAAGTCCTCTCCCTCACAACTTCCCCTGCAACCCTTCCTCATTGGCTTCACCACGGTCCCTCTCCTCCCGATTTTCACCACAATTCAGTCCCCGCCCTCTCTCCTCCGTCCACTCTTCTCCTCTCCGTCACCACTACTCCCTCCTCTTCCATCCTGGTTCCTGCCACCTATGAACAAGCTCTTGGTGGGCCTCATACCGCGGAGTGGCGCATTGCAATGGACAATGAACTTGCCAACTTTCAGTCTACTGGGACCTCCTCAGAGGTTTCTCGCCCTTCCACCACCAATGTGGTGAAAGGAATGTGGATCTACCGGGTCAAAGGTGCCCTCGGGAAGCCCGTCGAGTTCAAAGCCCGGTGCGTCGCCAAAGGTTCTACACCTACTTCCCCACAGCCAAACTCACCACCTTCCGCACCCTCCTCCACATTGCCGTCGCTTGCGATATGGAGCTCCACTCCATGGATGTCTTCACAACTTTCTTTCAAGGTGATCTTCATGAGACCATCTTTCTTGAACGTCTCAAAGGTCGTTCCACCACCCTATCCGATACCGTTTAGCGCCTTCATTGACTCGTCTACGGTTTAGAACAATCACCCCGCGAGTGGCACTCCAAGATACGACCTGCTCTCACCTCCCTCGGGTTCCACGCTGTACAGTCTGATACTAGTATCTTCATCCGCACTTCCTTTTCTGGCTGCTTCTTCCTAGCCTATGTTGACAACATGACACTTGCATCTAGTGACCTCACTAAGCATGTTTCCCTCAAAGAAGCCCTCATGCAACAATTTACCATGAAGGATCTCGGCAAGCTCACCCACTACTTTGGCATGGAGGTTCGGCGGGACCGCCCCAACCGCACCATCACCCTCATTCAAGAAACATACATCAACACCATCCTCCTCAGATTCCGACACCTCAAATCCAACGGCACGACAACGCCTCTCTCCACCGAGCACTGTCTCACCGGCCCCTCTGTTCCAACCACCACGCCCTCCTTGGACCCCTTTCCTGAGTTGGTTTGCTGTCTCATGCATGCCATGGTCTGTACCCGTTCTGACCTGGCCTATCCGCTCAGCGTCCTCTCTCGCTTTGTTGGACTAGGCCGCTTCTCCACCTACCACTGGCGTGTGGCCAAAGGGGTCCTCCGGTACCTCCACTCCACACAAGCGTACGGCCTTACTCTTGGTGGGTTCCTGCACATCTCTCTGGAGGGTTTCATCGTTTTGTCTTAGGCGGACGACCAAGCGGATCGCCGTTCTGCCCAAGCCTTCCACTCGCGTCTCCAAGAGAAGTGCGGGCTGCTCCTCCTCATACCCTGCATCCCATGCCTTGACCTCGAAAACCCCCTTAATTGCCGCAAGGCGTTCGGGTGGGCGGTCAACTGGCGGTTTGGGCTGAGAGGAGCTAGGAGTAATGTCATCTACTCTCGGATCTCCTCGTTTCCCAAATCCTTTGTTTCTTTCTCTGCTTCCTTTGTGGCTTGCTTCCCATTCCCTTGCCGCTTACCCTTGCCATCGCCCTTCTTTGGACTCCCACAATCACGAGCAATGTGTAATGCCAACGCCAACGGCAACAACATCTTATCACAAGTGAAGCACGGAAGGATCCCCTGCCACTGTGTGCTCATGTGGCCTGCACAGTATACCCATCCCACCCATGGCACATCACGGCCTGTCCGCAACATGCAACACGTTGTTGCGTGTCGCTGTAGTCTGTGTGAGGGGGGGGGGCTGGCGCGGGCTCGAGTAGGGGCACAGGCGTGGGCGTAGGCGCTGGAGCGTGCGTGTGCACGTGGGTGAGTGCAAGTGTGTGTTTGGTATCTTCTTACTCTGCCCTATGTCAGACGTCATACGATGAGCTATGATGTGGTGCAGTGCAATTTGATGCAATGTGATGCGGTGTGTGTGGCGCGTTGGTGTTGCATGCAAGAGAACTTTCCGCTCAAGGGAATGACTTTGGTAGGCACACAAGGTATCGCCACAAAAGCAGTTGCATAGGACTGAGGTGGGTACACGTACCACTGACTCTTCTCTTGCCTCGTAGCCCTCCCTCTTCTTCCCTGTCCCCTCTCCCTCCGCCTCCCTCCCTCTCCCTCCCTTCCCCTCTTCTCCATCTCTCTCCCCCCCCCTCTCTCTCTCCCCCCTTCACGTGTAAGAGGGCAAATTGTACAAGACTAGGTGTGGGAGCAGAAGTGTAAGGGAACCCTGAACTCACTGCTATCTGCAAGGCGGAGGCCTAAAGTCGGGGAAGACCTAAAGGATGGTTGGTACAGGCAACAGAATTCCACCACTACTACCTTCACTCAAGCAATTACCCGTACCTACAGTCGTGGCCTCTTAAAAAACCACAGAGCGGGAAAGCGAGTGAGCTTGAGTGCCAATGCAAGAAAGTTCAATTTGTAGTGGAAATGGGTAGTGAGTTTGAGTGCAAGTGCGAGAGAAATAGGTGTGTTGGTGCGGGTGCCGGTGTGGGTACTGGTGTGGATGGGTGTCGATGTTGATGTAGGTTTTGGTTTGGAGATATCAGGATGTGAGATTTTTTTATATGAATCTATTTCAATACCCCTATTGCTCTTTGCAGGTGTCACAGAGACTCTTAGACCTATTTACTTGGTTGTTGAAGTTCAGCTGAAGGGGAAGAGCAAATGAATACAGCTTGTAGATGTTAAACCCAAAATAACCTTATTGGGAGAACAAGATCAAAGGCATTTGCCAATGTACGTGTAAGTGCAAGTGCGAGCGTGCACGTATGCGCTCGTCTGTGTGTGATGGCACCTACAATGGTGGATGCCTGTGAGAGCGAGCACAAGAGCGATACTTGGTGTGTGCACCTCCATTATACAGCACACAAGCACTTGTGTTGTATGTATCTATGCCACAAGAATGCTAAACAACACCGTGAAGTCACATCAGGGGATGTGGTAGTCTTGTGTGTTTTTATTGCATTGTTTGCCCTCGAATCACCATCATTGTCACCGGCGGTCGATGGGATGTGATGGTGGTGTGTGCAGCATTGTACGAGTTGAGAGACGCAAGATACGTGTATTCTTAAGAAAATGCGTTCTAAAAAAGCATGTTGGAAGTCAAGCTCAATGGAAACTGGACCCGCAGCACACCCTATACCATAGCCATAGCTCCCGCACCCTTCATCATCTTTTGACGTTTTGTCCAGCTCGGTTGCCTAGTATGTGTGTGTGCGTGTACATGTGCAAGCGTGCGTTGTGGGTGATTCTCTCACGTGCTTGCTCTTGCAAATTCCTTTTAATGGCCAGGGAGAACCAGACCTTCAACGGTTGGTTGTGCGCCAGTGGGTGTTGGCCTCTATTGGCCTTCCATGGCCTCACACTCCAACATCGTGTCTCACTGTTTGTACACAAGGTCAGGAGGTTGCAGCACTGCTTCTGCTGAGGTGTACAGCAGAAGACACACAAAATTGAGAAGGCGAATGTTCCTTCACAACATCCTCTCTGTCTTGCTTTGTAGAATTGACAGTTAGGATGCTGCTGTAAATACAGGCCAACAAGGTCAAGGTGGACCAAGTTGAGAGGCTTAGGGGCACGTGAGGGGTGAGGAGGATGGGAGGTGGCTTTGAGCTTGCCGAGGATGCAATAGGGAAAATCGGGGGTGGGAAGAGTATGAAGAGATGGGAGAAGCGCGAGACCGAAGACCATATTCTTGGATGTGAGGCACTGGTGTGCAGTGAAGCTGGGATGGCAAAGTCATTGATGGTGAAGAATTAGAGGGTTGGAGATGTGAAGACACGAGCAAGTCGGAGAGGGAGAGTCGGCAAGGGTTGATTGTGAGCAAGGAGCGGATAGGTAGTAGAGGTTATTTGAGAGGTGGAAGGTGGTGAGGTGAGAGCCGGAGGAAGTGAGATGAGCTTCTGTGCCGAAGGCGGGAAAGGTAATGGTGACGCCCTCTTGTTGGAGTTGATGAACAGAGAGTAGATTGGTGCGAAGAGAGAGAACATGGAGGCCGGAGATAGAGCCATGAGGGGAAGCGGGTGATGAAAGGGTGGGTTGGGAATGGCGCGTAACACTCGTGGAGGTGGTTGCTCCATTGATTGTGACGGGGGAGGACAGTGGAGATATGTGATCGGCATGTCGAAGAGTGTGGGATGCCACACCGGAGTCGGTCGTTTATTCGATAAAGAGAGAGGGAGACACGGTGTAGATGGAGAAACCTTCGTTGATGTCATGAACAAGAGGGAGGGTAGTGCTAGCTACCGGGACCACATGGCTAGCAACGGGGGGGGACTTCCATGAAGGTTGGCGGTCGCGACGATCCTCGGAGCAGATGTCTGCCCAACGGGGATGGTTGGTTTACTTGCGGTTGGGCGATTCCACAAGCCATTGGTCGGTTTGGGCGGGGTCACACGTGGACTGAGGGTGGTTGAGGCCACCGGACACCGTGCCCTTGAGCGGCCCATTGAGAGGTGCATATTGGCACGCCGGAAACGTTTTGGGGGGGATGGGGGCGGCATAGACGGAGGTGCCACCGGAAGGAGAAGACTGTGCGTGGATGTTCATTGCCGTGGCTTGGTGTTGATGCTTGGAGTGATAGTCTTGCTCCGCACCCACAAGCTTGGGGACAATGGCCGTCACTGTCATCTCCTCGACGGAGAGTTGAAGTATGATTTGGTGGATGACGTCGAAGCGGGGTGGGAGGCCGGCAATGATACCTGTGCACACCACCGCGTCCGGCATCGCTACCTTCATCTCTTTGAGTTTGGACGCAATGGTGGTGCAAGCAGCAATGTATCCGCCCATGTCGGAGTGAGCGGAGTAGGGTGTGTTGAAGAGCAACATCATCTTGATGCCGCACGAGACGGAGCAAGTCGCGAACGCAGCCCACACAGTCTTAGCGTCATCGTCAAGAGCGTGGATATCGTCCGAGAGGTCGGGGGAGGTAGTGGCGAGAATAGCAAGGAGAGCGGTGCTGTTTGCAAGCTCCCACGCATCGACCTTAGCGGTGTCGGTGGGATCGGTGGGAGGTGCGCCGGAGCTGGGGCCACGGATGATGGAGCGGATGAGAATTCCCTTTTGCTCGATAGAGCCGAAGTAGATGCCAAGGTTGAACGCCCACAGCTTGTAGTTATGGGTTCCATCGCGCTTGGCGGCGAGTTTCGGGACGGCAAGGAGAGAGCCGTCCATGGCATCAACGGAGGCCATGAAGGGAGAGTGGAGAGGAGGGTGGGCAGCCGGGAAGGGGGAAAAATAGGTCAAAAAGTGGGATGTAGTGGATTTGATGGAATCCTTGGTCGACTAGGCCAAAACCGCGGTGCTTGAGGGTCTCCGACCCTCAAGCCATCCGGTCCAACCCCCCACATTCCCAGGTGATCCCGCTCGAGCCACGTGGCTCCTTTGACCGGTCGGCGTGGCACTGCCATGCTACATGGGAAGTGTCCCTTTTTTTTTTGCAATGGAAAGGTGGAAACAGAGGCCACGAGGGAAGGGGGGCCATAAATGTTTACAGTGGGAGTACCGAGGGCGAAATGCTCGCGATGGATGAGGTAGACAGAAATCTGCCGATGTTCGGGAGTGCCGAGGGAAAATCCAAAAACGGATTTTATTGCGATGAAAAGGTAGAGGAAGAGGTCGACTCAATTAGCTCTAAAAGAAATTGGAGTGAGAGGACCGAAGGCGAAACACTCGTGATGGAAGTCGTGGACAGAAAATTGCCGATGTTGAGGAAAATCCTAAAAAAGGTTCTTTGCAGTGGAAAGGTAGAGGAGGAGGTCAACTGCAACTAGCTGCAGCCAAAATTGGCTTTGAAGCGCGGACGATGAAACGCTCGTGACAGACGTGTGCTGGAGCGAAGTGATGGCCGTGATGGAGATGGCGGAGGGAGGCGACAGGAGGGTCACTTGAGCTCTGGTACCGTGTCAAGAATGAGAACACAACAAATGTGTTGGATTGAATTAATCACTAAGAGCTAGGACAACTTGTGGCCTAAGTAGTAAAACAGGAAGGATAACAGCAAGTGACGTGAGGTGATGTGCTGTGAAGGTGAGGTGGTGGGGAGGTGAGGTGGTGAGAAGGTGAGATGGGGAGGAGGTGGGGTGTGGAGCTGATGTGGGGAGGTCAGGTGACGAGAAGGTAAGGTGGGGAGGTGTGGTGTTGGAAAGGTGAGGTGGGGAAGTGAGGTGGTGGGAAGGTGATGTGGTGGGAAGGTGAGGTGATGGGAAGGTGAGGTTGTCCAGATTTGGGGAAAGGATAATGCGGGGTGAAGTAGCGGTGTAGCCTGTTTTTGAAGAGGGACAAGGTGGGGCAGTCCCTATATGGGATAATGCATGGAGTACGTTTGGGGGTAAATGGGTGGGGTAGTCCAAGAAGGGGCAAATGGTATGCTGGGTTGGGGGAATAATGCTCATGGGGGGATTTGGACCTGTGAGGTGAGTCACAGGAATCAACGTGAGAAGCAACAGTCTCTGATTTCACTGACAGTTACGCCACGCCACGGTACGCCATGCAACGCCAAGACATGCCACGCCATAACACGCCATTCCATGCACCGCCACGGCTGTCGGCTTTCTCAATGTGGACCATATTTATGCAGGTGGACACACCCTGACTGGTCATCTGTTCATTCATGACAATAACATCATCGATGCAAGTGTGGTACGCGTCACCTCTGCATCTTCTCTTCCTTGAGATGGTCCACCATGATTGTGTCGTGGGCGTCTACAACGTCTTTCACTAGTGAACCCGACTATCTCAAATTAAAGAGACGTTCATCAATCCCATCATTGACACGGAATGTAGAAATGGAAGTTGATGTGAATGTAGGTGTCACAATCATCATGGCCATGGGAAGTAAACGCTTCACAGTGAGTGAAGCCGCACCAGATATTGGAAAACTGACAAAAACAAATATCGAAGATAGACCTCATGAAAACTTTCATCGCAATCAAGAATTCAAGTGTCATAGAGATGTGGATACTAGTGTTGTATCAAAGTGGGACAGTAGTGGACAAGGAACTAGAAGGTGGAGAGAACATGAAAGAGTTATTTCTGTACAACTCAAGTAAACGTTGCTAACCATCAATATATATCACCGTGCATCGCCTCCGTATTCAGTTTCTCATCCACATGTATTCTTGCTCGAGCATTCACAACTTTGTTATGTCAGACTATAATTGCTCTTATGTGAATGAAATTTTTTTAATTGTTGTGCGGACAACAATTAAAAAATGTTTTTTTGACTTCTACATTTCTCGTCCAGGGTTGAGTTTTATAACAAGCGTCCAATTATTCAACGTTGGCGTTGACAAAATCCCATGATTCTTACTCTTTTTTTGACAGTGATGTACGAGAAGTTGTCCAATTCAATTCTGACATTGACTGAATCCCAGGTTTCTGCTGCGGGACTTTGGGACAAAAGAGCCCAAACAACCTCTGTTGATGCGTCTGACAGTGGCCCATGAACATACCCCAACAACGAAAAACATAGATATTTTGGACAATTCTAGGGAGAGGACTCTATATATGCCCCACCTTGAAACAATCTTTCGAGGCTCATGAACAGGTCGACATGGAAGTAGATTTGACGCCAACAAGATTTATAGCCCTTAATGTTCCAAGCAACACAGGTTTGGTTGGCATGAGTTATTAAAGCTTGTTTGAAACGTTGATTGAGTCCAACAACAGACATACCTTGCCTTGTCTCAGTAGTGTGTCCATCACTGACACCCCATCTTCCCTCGCTTAGTCTCTATTGTAAGCCTGTCGTCGCCAGCCAGACCTAAAACCGTGGCACTTCTCACCCCCACCCACATTTGTTTGGTACAGCAATATCGCTACAATGCCAAATACCCCTCGAGGAAGAAGTTAACATAGTCATCATCACTACTATTGTCTTCATTGTCATCGTTGGCATTGTCATGAATGTCGATGATGTTGATATTGAATATGTTCTCTTTGTGAACCTCCTTAACAACATGAAAAATAGTCATTGCCGACTGAATGCAGTGCCACATCCGGCTCCAAATGCAGCGCCACATCTGGCTCTCAATGTAGCGCCCTTCTCTTGTCACATTGCTTTTCCCCGGTCTCCTTTCTACCTACGCCGCCTGCCACTTGCGTGCTGCCATGGTCTTTGCTCTGAGCAGCCGACAACTCCATCTTCTTCTCCCACGTATCCTTGCACATCCTCCTGATGAGTGCGTTCAGCACTTCCTTCTCCCTCTCTCGCTTCACGCTAAAGTTGCTGTTTCAACACCCACGCACGCTCTCGCAATCATGTCTCCTTGATCATCGGCTACAGCTTACAGTCATCGTTATGTTCATCGCTCACATAGTGGCAGCAATTGCACTCTGGGCAAGCAGTATCTTCTCTTTGCCATGACGCATGTCATTCTCACCGCTTCTTACCTTCTTCCCAGTATCATCCACTACAGCACCATCTAGAGGTTCCTCCCCTAATGCTCTCCTACTCCTCTGCCTTGTCCAAGTCCTAGTCATTTGTCCTCCTATACAATCGTTTCCTCAGGCATTCTCTTGTATTGACCCCGAGAAGAACTAGAACCGTGGTTGCACCACCTGCTGCTACTACACCACCAACCACTATTGCTCCAGCACGTGCTACTATAGCAGAACTTGTGGCCGCAACTACTATACCATCGCTTGTTTCTGTTGCAACAACTCTTGCTGCTGCACCACCTGCTAGAAAAGCACCACCTACTACTATTGCTACACCACCTGTTGCTGTTGTACTACCTCCTGCTTGAGCACTACCTGCTGCAGCTGCCGCTCTACGAACTGCGACGGCTGCATGCACTCCGATGCATGGAATTATAAAGGCCTTCTTCTTGAAAGCCCTTTGCGTGTGCACAAAAACTAGTGCGAATGTGCTGCATGCGTATGAGTAACAATTGTTGCTTCTTTGAAATAGACTAAATAGGCCTCGCGATGGCAGCTATAGGAGAGGTGGATGGCCAAACCAAACTCAGGATGCTGTGACGTGAAGGAGATATGGGACGCGACGTTGCCCTCGGTGTGGGAGCATGGAGTGAGGTAATATCTATATGTGTAAGCCAATTCTATTGTGCACCTGTTGCGGTTCACCACAGAATGCATTCCCTATGTGTTGAGGCTCAAAATGTGACACGACTAGGAGAGACTCCAAGGGTGCCAGGGATGTCAAGCGCAAGGCAAAGGGTGGTGCCATTTAATGTGCCGACCATAGTGAGTGGCAACGCAACATCAGCATGGGCTGCAAGGGTAGTACGAGACAGGCTAGGCCGGTTGGATGGGCTTCTAGGCAAGGGCTTAGCCCGAATGGATGGGCTGCTACGATCCACCATGATGGGGGAGATGGATCATAAGTGGTTCTCCCCTCCATAATGGTAACTCTGGTTCTTTGTTTTTGGTTTTTAGCTCTTTCATTCTCGGTTCTGGTCTTTAACTTTACCAAGTTTGAACCTCTTTTAGGTTTTTGGTTATCGGATCTGTAGGTTTCAGTTTAAAGCCAAAACCAAAACCAAACTGAAACTGGCTTTGGTTTTGGTTTCGGTTTCAGTTTCAGCTCGGTTTCACATATTCAGTTTTAGCTAAAAATCCAAACTCAACTCAAAACCAAGGCCATCCTTAGGGAGGGCAGCCTTGAACCAAGAGAATCCCATCACATCCCATATTGGTCAAAACAGCACACCACTTTTGTAGATGCATTCATTGCTGAACATATTGTGAGATCATATGCACGAGACACAGAAGAAAATGAAGCAATGACCTGCACAGCCGGGCGAGGGACGGCAGGGGGAGGAGAGGCACATGTAGCATGTGCAACAAGGGGAGGAAGGGGAGGTTGAAAAAAGATTGTGCACATTTCTCTTTGAACAGAATGGATTCGGCTGAACACGGTTTTGATAAAGCATGTTCTATCCAACACCACCCACACCTCCATCTTGTTCATGGGCTGCGCCATGTCGTACTTTGCTTGTAACTGAAAATGAAGGTAGGAGGGAACACACACACACATTGGCAGATGATGCAATGTCTGTGATCCATCAAGCGCACCACGTGAGCATGACATAACATGACAACACCAAGCATGCAAACCACAAAAAATTGACGATTGAGTCATCCCCATACATGTGGACTGAAATGGAATGAGGCCAGTGTTAATGATGTTTCGTTCATTCACCAGAGGAAGGGAAAGAAAGTGGGCCAGGGATCAAGACTTGGGAAAGGGGTCGATGGATGATTCAAAGACCATCGATCGAGGAGGGAAGTTACGAGAGGTGCAGTTCGGTTCCCGGAAGCAACGAGGTGCGGAGGAAAACATTGCGGCGGATGCTGTGGCCCAACCAGACCTGCCGGAAAAGAAGGAAAGCGGCCCGAAGCTGACTTGATGGCAGCAAAATCGTGTCCAAACCACGGGGAGAGGAGCGGCGTCCGAGGCGCCTTATCCAGAGGCGTTTTGATGTGCGAGCCGCGAAAGGAACCAGCTTGCGAGAAGAGGATGCTGGGGAAGGGCGATGTGATGAGAGGATAAGAGGAGGAGGATGAGAGATCCAACGTTGCTAACACCGAGACGCCGTCGAGACGCTGGCACTAATGCTGAGACCCGAATGCTGACCACTGATACCTGGTGATCGATCGTCGTGGGCTGGCCGAGAAACGTCCCGGCTCCCGATAGACTGACTCGACCCCAGCCTGTCGGCAAGACCTTTGCCACCTGGTGTACGCTGCACCCCAGTCCCGACCTGGCGCGGGTGTGAGACGGCGAACTCAGTGGCCTCCAGCAGAGACTAGGAGATTACTGCCCCTCGGTCGAACCAGACCGTTGAGCGAGACCCATGTCTCGTCCCATGACATGTAAGCATGGGAAAGTTAGGCAGGGAGTGGGTGTGTGTGCATGTGAGTGTGTGTGGGTGTGAGTGTGTGTGTGTGTGTATGTGTGAGTGTGTGTGAATGTGTGTGTGAGTGTGTCTGTGTGTGTGGCCAACTCCGGATGGGAAGGCGGCTTCCTGAGGAGTACGTCGTGGAATCACCATGGCCTGGCCGTGAGTTCCCGCAGGAGCACCAGCCTCCTAACCCAAGGAGGGCTGCGCGCGACTCACCGATGATCTACTGCGCCATCTGCAGCTGCTGTAATGTTCCCCATTGGCTTGGTGTGTGCACGATCCTATGAGTGATGCAATGGGCGCATCACCCTGCTGGCGGAGCCGTGGAGCAGTTCTGGGAGCCGTTGCTGCAGAGACGTCCCCGTGAGGACAAGCACCAACCTGTGGAGAGTTGGCAGGAGGTTGCACGTGACGTCGGGTGGCGGGCTACAAAGGGAGCCAAGGAACAGGCCGAGGCGTCTCGTACATACCAACGATATTGACAGGAGTTGTTTTGTCTCCAGAGAGAAGAGGACGCAAACGCCAACTCTCGGGCGAGCCGACGTGCCGACGGCCCCTTTGCGTTACATCGGGCGATCCCTGGGCGAACGACCGCCACATTGTCAGTCGTACTGTGGTTGTGCAGGGTCAAGTGCTGGCAGATGATCCGTTGACTCAGGAAGCCTTTGGTTTGCGTATTATGCTTAGGGATGCATGGGGGGTAGGGGTGCAATTGGGACGCTGTGCTGTTTACCCGTGTTCGAACTAGATTCGAGCATGCTTGGATTGTTCAAATCACTCCAATTGTCTCACTAGACGTATTCCGTGTCATTGATGATGTGCTACATCCGGTGAATGATTGATCGATGCACAGACGCGGATGTGCATAATCACTCAAAAATCCCCTTGAACGGTCAAGTCCTATTTCACAAAGTGTAACGAAATATGTTGGGCATGACTGCGGGACGTCTTTGACATATGTTCTTGTGTTCATCCGGCCGATTATCCATCAAAGTGGTGGGAAAGAATTGCATGTGGCCCCGGTGAACAGTATCAGTCTCGGATTGACCAAGGACAGAGAGAAATCCTTCGAGAGGTCATGATATTGGATTGAATAAAAGACATGCAATAGACCCTTTGGGATACTGCAGCGCGACTAGTGGTGGAGAGCGATCCTCGCAGGCTATCAGACCCGATTCCGGCCGATGGCGAAAAAGGGTATAACAGTGTTAATGGTGCAGTGAGCGTGGACTCACTTGTTTTCTGTGATGAGTGTGCCAGGTGCCTTCAGATCAGTCTATAGCTCGGAGCGCGGTTTTCAAGGGACCAAGCCAGCACGTATTCGACCAGACGGGCGAAAGTGCCACGGCAATCCATCATCCAACCAATGAGATCTTTTTAAGTGCGGGTCAGGAGGTCCTTCTAAGCACAGCGCCACCTTGCTGTCGAGCTATGGAGCGCCACAGACAAGCTACAAAGCGCCACGGAGAATGCCACTGGGTCGGTGAATCATTCAGCGATGCCGTCATTCTACGAGTGCAAGGACGCGCCTCAAAGAGCCCGCATCTCCAAGGAGTGCAACATGAGGCATCCCACCATCACACATCGTTATGCGGAGAGCCCATAAGACCCTCCCAGGCTGGATCCTAAGTTTCAATGGGATCCTGTGAAAGATTGGTCCCCGCAACCGTACAACGAGGACGACGACATGGATCCCGATGAAGAAGAGGAGTTCCACCTCCAACGTCTCAAGGAACTCAGCGAATGGAAGGCCATCCGGCAGGCACCACTGACGAATGGGATAGACGAGGACCCAGAAGACGTCGAGGCAAACCAGCCAGCCGGGCAACACCACTCCATACAGATGGAAGACTATGTGTCGGATGAAGAAGAGGAGCTCGCCGAAGATGATGGGCCCTTCCTGCTCCATGAAATAACGACACCAGAAGGGAAGACCGTATATGAAGCGGTGGATATGACACCCATGCAGGGCACACCGCGGCGTCTCAAATTCTCTACCCCCATAGCATCTCCACCTGCACCCCCTGTGACCCATGAGAGGGAGTTCGCTGACTTGGACAAATTCCAGGATGACCAGGCCAAGGAAGATCAGGTGTCGCTGGATCACCCTTCTGTGCAAGCTCTGCATGCCCTGCATCACCCAGCCACCTTCCATCCTCGAGAATCCCCATCTCGCCCGGTCCTCAACCTGCGACGGCCACCCTCAGACGGTGGTGTGCCCTCACCACGCATCAGGATGAACTCAGAGACCACCGACCAACGGACGAGGGACAACTGACAGGAAGGACCATTCCTTAGGACCTCGTGATGACCAGATGTTGGGCTACATACAACGCTGCAAGGACGACAGCTCCAACATCAGCAACAACCTAGCATGGCACCTTCTGTCTCGGGTGCGTCGCGCCACAGAGAGGTCCCTACCCAGTCGGGGGTCAACGCTTCATCCACGGAAGTATCCACAAGACAGGTACGGGCCTGAGGAGAAGCGCGTATCCCAACTGGGATTCCGTCAACAAAACACGCTATACCACCTGTCCAACCAAAGGTACCGTCATCCCATCATCAAGCCAGCAAGACGATGGCCGTACCCACAATAGGAAGACTCCAATAGAGACCCCGAGCAACTATTGGGTTACCTGGATCCATTCTAGGACAAGTACCTTAGGGAGGCAAGCAGTATACCATATGAATACAAGCAAGTACAGAAAGACAGCACGTGGGGAGTTCTGGGCTGGGAGGAGCCGATGCATGACGAGCTCGGTCAAGGGGGGGGACCGCTTTATCGGCTAGCAATCGGGCAGCTGGCCTGGCGCAAGCACATTCACCAACCAAAGGTACCGTCATCCCATCATCAAGCCAGCAAGACGATGGCCGTACCCACAATAGGAAGACTCCAATAGAGACCCTGAGCAACTATCGGGTTACCTGGATCCGTTCTAGGACAAGTACCTTAGGGAGGCAAGCAGTATACCATATGAATACAAGCAAGTACAGAAAGACAGCACATGGGGAGTTCTGGGCTGGGAGGAACCGATGCATGACGAGCTCGGTCAAGGGGGGGGGCCGCTTTATCGGCTAGCAATCGGGCAGCTGGCCTGGCGCAAGCACATCGACCTCACCTGGTGGGCCCGCCTCTGGCACAGGTGGAGGTGGTGCCTCCGCAGGAACCGACTTCAAATCAAGCGGCAAAGGCTTCTTACACCCTCCCAAATCTCGACGTCTTCAAAGGTGAACCAGAGGAGGACCTGGTTATGTAGCTGTCCAAGTTGGGCACCCGACTCGACTATTGACTATTGTCTCCAGACTACATTGTCCCGGCGGTACACCTGTCACTGCAAGGAAAAGGTCTCGAGTGGTTCACTACAGAGAACAAGGAGCGTCCCTTCACCGACTTTGATGACTTGGCAAACAGGATGACCAAGCGGTTCAACCCTATGAGTTTGGAGGAAGTGGAGCTCCAGGTTCACACCATCCGTATGAAGGCCGGAGAGAATATCAAGTTACACAATGATAAGTTGACTAAGATCTCTACGTGCTGCATCGACATACCCCTGTGCATGATTACGAAATACTACCGTGATTCCCTTGTCCTCGCGATTGCCAATACGTTGGACCTGCGACGGTTCAACTCATTGTACGCGCTGAAGGATGAAGCATAACACCAGCAATGGGAACTCAAACGCCGAGCGGCATGAGAGCAGTCAGCCCCAAAAGAACACGTGGCGTCTACCATTCGTATGCCTCTAGGAGCATCTGCTCCCAACCCAATGAACCCCCATAACTACCCACCTAGAAGTTGTTATGGATGCGGAGAATTCACCCATCGGTTCTGGTAATGTCTCAATCCCACTCCAATACATGGTGTACCACCGAGAGGAGGACAATAACAGGGACGCGGATCAGCTGGACCTGGACCTACCGTCGCACGGCAGACCATTCGCCCCAACATCGGCGCCCGTCCCCCTGGTCGGGCGAGTATCGGGCCGGCACGGTGGAAGATATATGCTCAACAAAGGGAGATGGGGGAGATACCACCTGCCAGTCAGCCATCTACCTCCGACAGCCCCGTACAGAATGTGAAGCTAGGTCTTCCACGCTCTGAAGAACACACAACCGAGACTCCCCCAATGGTTGCCGAACAAGAACTGGTCACAGTGGCTCAATTACAAGGCGTGGAAGGATGGTCGATTGCGGAGATGTATGAGTGCATCCACAAATTCAAGGAGCAACAGGAACGGGCGGAAACGGACCTGCAAACATGTGTCGAGGCACGCTCGATACGCCTACCAACTCTGATTTCAGGGGTACCTCCAAAGCCCCCACCTGAACCACGCACACAATCCTCAAGGGGTCCCATGCCCCCGCGACGCCAAAAGTTGACCTTTCCACCTTCAGCAAACAACGAGCCTACGGCCGGCGCCTTGACCTCATTCCACCATACCTTCCAAGAGATATCCCTGGGGGAGTATTTACAGCAGCATCCTAACTGTCAATTCTGCAAAGAAAGACAGAGAGGATGTTGTGAAGGAACATTCGCCTTCTAAATTTTGTGTGTTTTTTGCTGTACACCTCAGCAGAAGCAGTGCTGCAACCTCCTGACCTTGTGTACAAACAGTGAGACACGATGTTGGAGTGTGAGGCCATGGAAGGCCAATAGAGGCCAACACCCACTGGCGCACAACCAACCGTTGAAGGTCTGGTTCTCCCTAGCCAGTAAAAGGTATTGCAAGAGCNCAGCAGCATCCTAACTGTCAATTCTGCAAAGAAAGACAGAGAGGATGTTGTGAAGGAACATTCGCCTTCTAAATTTTGTGTGTTTTTTGCTGTACACCTCAGCAGAAGCAGTGCTGCAACCTCCTGACCTTGTGTACAAACAGTGAGACACGATGTTGGAGTGTGAGGCCATGGAAGGCCAATAGAGGCCAACACCCACTGGCGCACAACCAACCGTTGAAGGTCTGGTTCTCCCTAGCCAGTAAAAGGTATTGCAAGAGCGAGCACGTGAGAGAATCACCCACAACGCACGCTTGCACATGTACATGCACACACACATACTAGGCAACCAAGCTGGACAAAACGTCAAAAGATGATGAAGGGTGCGGGAGCTATGGCTATGGTATAGGGTGTGCTGCGGGTCCAGTTTTCATTGAGCTTGACTTCCAACATGCTTTTTTAGAACGCATTTTCTTAAGAATACACGTATCTTGCGTCTCTCAACTCGTACAATGCTGCACACACCACCATCACATCCCATCGACCGCCGGTGACAATGATGGTGATTCGAGGGCAAAAAATGCAATAAAAACACACAAGACTACCACATCCCCTGATGTGAATTCACGGTGTAGTTTAGCATTCTTGTGGCATAGATACATACAACACAAGTGCTTGTGTGCTGTACAATGGAGGTGCGCACACGAGGTATCGCTCTTGTGCTCGCTCTCACAGGCATCCACCGTTGCAGGTGCCATCACACACAGACGAGCGCATATGTGCACGCTCGCACTTGCACTTACACGTACATCGGCAAATGCCTTTGATCTTGTTCTCCCAATAAGGTTATTTTGGGTTTAACATCTACAAGTTGTATTCATTTGCTCTTCCCCTTCAGCTGAACTTCAACAACCAAGTAAATAGGTCTAAGAGTCTCTGTGACACCTGAAAAGAGCAATAGGGGTATTGAAACAGATTCATAACAAAAAATCTCACATCCTGATATCTCCAAACCAAAACCTGCATCAACACCGACACCCACCCACACCAGCACCCACACCGGCACCCGCACCCACACACCTATTTCTCTCGCACTTGCACTCAAACTCACTACCCATTTCCACTACAAGTTGAACTTTCTTGCATTGGCACTCAAGCTCGCTCGCTTTCCCGCTCTGTGGTTTTTTAAGAGGCCACGACTGTAGGTACGGGTAATTGCTTGAGCGAAGGCAGTAATGGTGGAATTCTGTTGCCTGTACCAACCATCCTTTAGGTCTTCCCCGACTTTAGGCCTCCGCCTTGCAGATAGCACTGAGTTCAGGGTTCCCTTACACTTCTGCTCCGACACCTAGTCTTGTACAATTTTCCCTCTTACACGTGAAGGGGGGAGAGAGAGAGGGGGGGGGGAGAGAGATGGAGAAGAGGGGGAGGGAGGGAGAGGGAGGGAGGCGGAGGGAGAGGGGACGGGGAAGAAGAGGGAGGGCTACGAGGCAAGAGAAGAGTCAGTGGTACGTGTACCCATCTCAGTCCAATGCAACTGCTTTTGTGGCGATGCCTTGTGTGCCTACCAAAGTCATTCCCTTGAGCGGAAAGTTCTCTTGCATGCAACACCAACGCGCCACACACACCGCATCACATTGCATCAAATTGCACTGCACCACATCATAGCTCATCGTATGACGTCTGACAAAGGGCAGAGTAAGATGATACCACACACACACTTGCACTCACCCACGTGCACATGCACGCTCCAGCGCCTACGCCCACGCCTGTGCCCCTACTCGAGCCCGCGCCAGCCCCCCCCCTCACACAGACTACAGCAACACGCAACAACGTGTTGCAGGTTGCGGACAGGCCGTGATGTGCCATGGGTGCGATGGGTATGCTGTGCAGGCCACATGAGCACAAAGTGGCAGGAGATCCTTCCGTGATTCACTTGTGATAAGATGTTGTTGCCGTTGGCGTTGGCATTACACATTGCTCGTGATTGTGGGAGTCCAAAGAAGGGCGATGGTAAGGGTAAGCGGCAAGGGAATGGGAAGCAAGCCACAAAGGAAGCAGAGAAAGAAACAAAGGATTTGGGAAACGAGGAGATCCGAGAGTAGATGGCATTACTCCTAGCTCCTCTCAGCCCAAACCGCCAGTTGACCGCCCACCCGAACGCCTTGCGGCAATTAAGGGGGTTTCCGAGGTCAAGGCATGGGATGCGGGGTATGAGGAGGAGCAGCCCGCACTTCTCTTGGAGACGCGAGTGGAAGGCTTCAAGGGGAAGGCGAGGGGCCTACTGGATTATGGCACAAGCCACAAGTTTGTGAGCATGGAGTGTGCTCAGAAGTAGGGCTTTGCGCTCATGAGCAAGAAGCGGACCGCTAACCAAGTGGACGGCACGATTGAAGTGGGGAACCTGGCCCTTCCCCTGTCCATTCACGTGGGGAAGCTTCACATGAAGATCGTATACCGGGTGTGCCCGATGAAGGATTACGATGTGATCCTCGGTCGTGACTTCCTCCACAAGTACAACCCCGTCCTCAATTGGGAGACACGCACCGTCTCAGTCAAGCTTAGAGACAAGGAGTATCCCCTGCCTACGTGGTCCGAGGAAGAGGCCGCGGAGGAGGATACTTGCGGGGAGGAAGTACCGTAGTAGTCGGTGCCTCGCAAGGAGGAATCGGCGCCGTTAATCGTGAAGTTGGTGCAGCTCAAACACGCGATCCGAAAGAAAGAGCAGATGTTTCTGGCATTCGTGCGAGACGTGGAAGATAATTTTGACGAACCAGAGGACGTGGCGCCTGCTGTGGCCCATGGGACAACTCGTGAGCAGCCGGGGGTCCAAGGCAAGTTTGCCGCGGTGCCCGAGAGGCTTCGGAAGGTGTGTACGAAGTTTGAGCACGTGTTCCCTAACATCCTCCCGGCGGGTATACCACCAAAGCGGGACGTGGACCATCGCATCGACCTCAAACCTGGAGCGCGCCCACCTGTTCGTGCAACATACCGCATGAGCGACACGCTGCTGCAGGAGCTCAAGAAGCAGCTGATTGAGATGACGGAGCAGGGCTTCATCCGCCCATCCTCGTCTCCTTACGCTGTGCCTATCTTGTTTGTGCAGAAAAAGACGGGGGAGATGCGCATGTGCATAGACTACTGGGCATTGAACAAGTTGACCATCAAGAACCGGTACCCGCTTCCACGAGCCAAGGAGCTCTTCGATCAGCTTCACGCGGCTCGCTTCTTCACAAAGATCAACCTTTGTTTGGGCTACCACCAGATCCGCATCGCAGCAGATGATGTGGAAAAGACGGCCTTCTGCACCTGCTATGGATACTACGAGTTTCTCGTGATGCCTTTCGGGTTGACCAATGCGCCGGCCACCTTCATGGCGGCAATGAATAACATCTTCAGGCCATACTTGGATGACTTCGTGGTGGTGTACCTTGACGACATCTTGGTGTATAGCAGGACGGCGGAGGAGCACGAGGAGCATGTGAAGACGGCCATCCAGATTTTAAGGAAGAAGAAATTTTTTGTAAAGCTCTCTAAATATGAGTTCGCAGTGGGGAAAGTTGAATTCCTTGGACGCATAATTGGCAATGGACAGATTGACATGGATCCGTGCAAGGTATCGGCCGTGCAAGAGTGGCCGAAGTTGGGTAGTGTGCATGATGTGCAAGTGTTCCTTGGTTTTTTCAACTACTACCGCAGGTTTATCGTTGGCTACACGGGAGTATCAGCGGCATTCTGCAATCTCACTCGCAGGATCATGAGTTGAGTTGGGGAGTTAGCAAACAATAAGCCTTTGAGAACCTCAAAAAGGCTCTAACCTCCGCGCCGGCCTTACACTTGGCCGACAGCAGCCGTGAGTTTGAAATGGCGATGTATGCATTGGACCTGGCCATTGGTCAGATTCTTTTCCAAGACTTTGGCAACAGTTTGCAGCCGGTCGCCTACTACTAGAGCAAGTTATGCGGGGCGGAGCTGAACTATGCCACCCACGAAAAGGAGATGCTCGCCGTGGTCGCAGCCTTCAAGAATTGGTACTCTTTCCTCTAGGCACGGAAATGCACGGTCTACACCGACCATCACGCGTTGAAGTGCTTCAAGACGCAGCCCAACCTGAGTCGGCGGCAAGCGCGTTGGATGGAGTACCTCAAGTCGCACTTCGACTACGAGATTGTGTACCAGCCAAGTCGCATGAACCCTGCCGATGCACTCTCACGGCGAACGGACCTAATGATGCGGGTCGCATCTCTCAACATCCACGAGGATGCCTTCCTTGTGAAGCTCTTCACGGAGGGATACGAGGCGCATGGGAAATACGAGGCTCAGAGATTTTTATTTGAGGCACCGTATTGGTGACGGTGCGGCCCACATCACATGGTGGTTCCCGCGGTGCCCGCGCTTCAGTAGCTGATTTTAAAGGAGTGTCATGACAGTGGCCCGAGCGGTCCCTTTTCCGCCGACAAGACATTGAAGACGGTGGCTTGCTTCTTTTGGTGGCCCAGCATGTCGTCGGAGGTGGCCGAATTCTACTGGAGTTGTGATGTGTATCGATGCCACAAGGCACGGAGGACGAAGACCCCGGGTCTCCTCCAACCCTTACCCATCCCCGAGCAGCCGTCGCAGGACATCTTTATGGATTTCATCACGGGTTTGCCCATGACAACGGCATGCCACAATGCGCTGTTGGTGGTGGTGGCTCACTTCAGCAAGATGTCGCACTTCATTATGACGCGTGATATGGTGAGCGCGGAAGGCATGGCTTGGCTGTTCCTCGAGCACGTGGTGCATCTCCATGGTGTGCCACGGTCCATTGTGAGCGACCATGACTCGCGCTTCACGAGCAGGTTTTGGGGAGGACTCATGCAGCGGTATGGTAGCAAGGTGCAGCTATCGACCAGTTTTCATCCCCAAACTGACGGGCAACTGGAGCGGACGAACCAGACACTGGAGCAACTCCTCCGTACAGTGGGTGATCCGGACGAGACGGCGTGGGACCAGCGGTTGCCGGTCGCTGAACTGGCGTACAAATCTGCCACGTCTGCCTCCACCGGCAAGGCGCCATTTGAGTTGGTGAACGGGATGGTACCTGCAACGTCCCTTAGTTTGTACGTCGCAAGTAACCTGCCCGCGCTGGATTCTATCGCACGTGACTTCACGCAGATTTGGATGGCAACGCGGCATGCATTGGCAAAGGCGCAAGCACAAGAGAAAGTGCAAACGGACCGCCGACATGTAGACACAATGCTCAAGGTCGGTGACGGTGTGCTTTTCAACAGTGCGCATGTCAAGCTTCATGGGGTCCGGTCGGACTCGTTGAAACCCCAGTGCCTTGGTCCGTTCAAGGTGCTGGAAATGCGAATACCCATGGTGGCACGGAGTGCTCTCCCGCCTTCCAGACCAGTCCACGACGTGTTCCACATCTCCAAGCTCAAGCCCTACCATGATCCGGCCGAATATTTTCCTGGCCGACGTTCGGAGCCTCCCCCTCCGGTGGAGATCAAAGGCGAGCAAGAGTTTGAAGTAGAGGCCATCCTTGACCACCGTCGTCGTGGCTGTGGATGGGAGTGTGTGGTCAAGTGGAAGGGCTATGATGCGGCCCACAACTCATGGGAGGCTGCCCGCAACTTCAACGTTGGCGGGATGAATGCCATCCTCCGGGAGTACCAAGAGCGAACCGGGACGGCTCGCTCCTAAAGGGAGGGTTAGTGTAAGCCGTATCAGAAGAATATAGGAGCTGAGATTGCAGCAGCAGAAGTAGGCAGAAGCAACAAATAATGCAAGAGGCTGTCACTGGATGACGGAGGCAGAACGGCAAGTGTGGATCCAAGGAGTTAGTCGCAGGCCCTTGAGAATGGTGCAAGCCCGAAGCTCCGAGGTAGACAGCAGCCAGTAAGAGAATCTGAGAGTGAAGTGAGCGATGTGCTGATGTTGAGCGGGGAATTAGGAGTGACAAAGCAAAGAGCTGGGAGCAGAGACTGCTTAGCAAAGGCGGTGAGAGTGCAAGGCGAGGAGAGCGAGAACACGGTGGCGAAGCCGCGGGACCAAATGGAACAGGATGCGAAGAACTATTCTTGTTAAACTCGATGGAATGAACGTCCTCGGAAATATACAACAGAACAGACAAAGGAGCATAGCAACGGCTTCTTTCTGCTAGCCAGACGTGTGTGACATATGTCACATTATTAGGGCTTGACTTGACACACGGATATCAACGGTCAGAATGCTCGGAGAGCCGTTAGGTCAAGATGGTTCAGTCTCGGGCTTGAACCGTTATTGAGGAAGATGGGAATAACTCTTGTCGGAGTCTGTAATTTCCAACACTCCCCCTGAATCCGACAAGAGTTAGTGGCAGTACCTCTCCCAAGTAGCAGGAAGTTGACCATTGTAGTGTTCAAGGAGACTCTTCCACATGGCATGAAGGTCCTCGGGATGAGCCGAGACCAGGTGATGAAGGTCTCTCTCAATGAAGTGTCGTAGCTAGGTTCGGAGGCCATAGTCAAGGCTGTTCTCATTTCTGGTCATCTCAGCTGGGGAGCATCGCTTGCCGAGATACTTGGGTTCTCCAAGAAGGGTATTTTAGTTGCAAATCTACCAATGAGCTCTGGATAGAGAAGGGTGTAGATTTGTGTCTGCCATTCCTTGCTCTTGCTTTCTTGTCTGTAGATAATATGAGCAGCTTGTCTTTGTGTAGCTTCTGCGGGAGTAGGGGATCCTTCTGCCACTGTCTCTTCTACCTCTTCGCCTTTGTCTGGTTCCACCAGGTCAATCTTGAGGTAGGGTCTGGAGTCGAGCTCTCGGGACAAGGGAGATAAGTCGGGATTATCTCAGCAGGTGAGGGTTATCCACTGCCGCTTCCATGCCTCTTTTTGCCGACTGAACCAGAGTTCTTGTCCATTTCTTGCACGGTTCCGCAGATGGTGGAAGGACATATCCACAAGGTTGAAGCGATGCCCCCAGATCAGGAGGAAGGTTGCATGATAGAGGTGCGGAGGATGTTGAGGGGTACGTTAGTGATCATAGGTACCAAGGAGGAAGTCTCACACACGGTATTCATTGATGAAGATGGTGCTGGTAATGGTCAGTATCGTGTTTGACCAGCTGTAGATATTGCTTCCATGTTCATTAAGAGTTGGAAAGATGTGCCAAGGGTTGGCCATTGTTGAAGCCAAAGGAAAGGGGAAGGGGCAGGATAAGATGATGTGTCAATCTGTGACTGGCAGGAATGCAGACAAGCTAAAGAAAGTTGAAGCTGGGGACGCAAGCAGTATTGCTGAGAAACCAAGCTTTGAGCAGGTCGTCGCAAAAGGGCGACGTGACCGGGCGGATCCTTGTGCCGAGCGGACAATGAGAGTGGATGATGGAGGAGGAATGGTGAACGGCGGAGCGGGCGCAGGGACAAAACCCCGTGCGCCTCGAAATGTAGGACTAGAATGCGACAAGGGGAAACGCAAGAGCCAACGCGTCGCGAGGAATCTGCTGCCAACGTGGGTGCAGGCTGTTGCGAAGCGAGCAGTAAGCTCATGCAGATCCTTGTGCTAGCTCTAGATGTTCATTAACTGCTGATGAAGCAGCAGGAACTGATGATGTTGAATTGAGCACAGGGGCGAAACCACGTGCGTTGCTGAAATAGAGGGATAGAATGCAGCAAGGGGCAGACGAGAGCCAATGCGCCGTGAGAAATCTGCTACCGGCGTGGGTGCAGGCTGCTATGAAGCAAGCAGCTAGCTCGTGCAGATCCTTGTGCTGGCTGAAGATGCTGACAATTGCTGATGAGGAGGCAGAAGTTGATAATATAGGAGTGGGCACACGGGCAAACCATGTGCGCTGCAGAAGTTTCGGCGTGGGCGCAGGTCGTCGCGAACTAGGCAATGCGACCGGGTGGATCCTTGTGCCGAGCGGAGAACGATGCGGAGGCAAAGAAACGGATGAGTGATGGCTGAGTGGGCTCAGGGGTAGAACCACGTGCGCTGCAAATGCTGATGACGGAGACTGATGTAGAGGCGATTCAAAGATGAGGCAGACGAAGTTGGAAGGAAGTTGATGCAGGGGCAGTCTTGAGGAGGCGGAGGAAGTTGAGATGCGGCTGGTGTAGACAATGAAGAGTTGGGGAAGCAGCGGTGATGAGGAGGATATGTGGAGGCTGATGAGGATGGCAATGATGTAGCGGGAGAAGTGGCAGCATAGGGCGGATGACACAATGGGTGGAAGAAGCAGTGTGTGCAGGGCATGGCCGCCAGTTCCTTTGCTGTCAGGAGAGTGACGGCTTGTTCCCCAGTTGGCCCGAGACTGACGGGCAGGAAGACTGGTGGTATCCGATATCCTAGTGGTGGAAGGCAATCTGCCGTTGCTGACGACGAGTAGAGGCGGCACGAGGGAGTGGCTCGAGGTGAAGGACGCAAGAGAACTGAAACAGACGATACGGATGGAGATGTTGCTGAAGAAGGTGGGGAGGGTGGGAGCACTAGTAGGAGCTGGGATGACGAGATGCAGTAAGTAGCGGGTTGCAAGAAGCTTCTAAGAAGATGACGGCAGGCGGCCATATGAGAGCTGCTTGCGACTTGTTGCTAGCGATTCACCGATCGTTGACCACGGGCGCAAAAATGGGCGCAGGGTCTGATCGGGAGAATGATTCGTCACTTCCAGCGTGAGGAGCAATCCAGGCTGAGCTGCTGATGTCAGCTGCTGACAAAGCAGAGACGTGCGGGGTGGCGGCAACAGTGACAGAGAAATGTTGGACAGGGGAATGGCACAATTGCAGCAGCAAGCGATGACTGGATCACAAGACACCAGGTGATGTTGCCTGTTTCTCTGATACCATGCCAGAAGAATGCAGGAGCGGAGATGACAGCAACTAAAGCATGTCGAAGCAGCAAAGAATACAGGAGGCTGTCACTGGAATGACGGAAGTAGAAAGGCAGTGTGGATCCAAGGAGTTAGTCACAGGGCCTTGAGGGCGGTGCAAGTCCGAAGCTCCGAGGTAGACAGTAGCCAATGAGAGAATCCGAGAGTGAAGCGAGCGATGTGGTGATGCTGAGTGTGGGATCAGGAGTGACAAAGTGAAGAGTTGGGAGCGGAGAATGGTTAGCGACGGCGGTGAGAGTGCAAGGCAAGCAGAGCGAGAACACGACGGCGAAGCTGCGGGACCAAAAGGAACAGGATGCGAAGAACTATTCTGGTTAAACTCGAAGGAATGAACATCCTCGGAAATATACAGCAGAAAAGACAAAGGAGCATAGCAACGGCTTCTTTCCGCTAGCCGGACGCGTGTGACATGTGTCACATTATTAGGGGATGACTTGACACACGGATCGCAATGGTAAGAATGCTCGGAGAGCCGTTAGGTCAAGGTGGTTCAGTCTCGGGCTTGAACCGTTATTGAGGAAGATGGGAATAACTCTTGTCGGAGTCTGTGATTTCCAACAAGCCGGACAGTGCTAACGGCACTGATCACGGCTTGAGGCTTCCTTGAATGTGAAATCTGACTGTAGATTTGGAATCTAAAGGAAGAACCGTGCGAGATCAACCCAAGAACGGAGCCAATCCATCAAGAATTGAGGGAGTTACGCACGGCAAAAGGTTAGACCGGCCGGGGGAAAAACAGGTGACGGGAATTCGTCCCCAAGGACCAAGGCTTGACCCTCGGAAGACCCAACAAGGCCGAAGCGCCCCTTGGGGCCCGGTTAGTCAATGAATCAGGATCATTGAGGACCAAGGGTGCTTTGGAATAGTGCCCCGATGTGTTATTGCCAGAAAGGGCACTTTGGGCGGCCGTCACCGCCGCTAGTGGTGCTGCCAGCGGTAGATTGCCGTAGTTCACAGAAACGGCCGTATCTCGGCCGTGCCTTCACGGAATGATGCGATTCTTAGTGCATTGGAAAGCTGGGATGATGAGCTACGTGATTCTGAGACAATAACACTCATCCCATGTCCGTACGGAGCATCGCACGGCTCGGCGACCTCAGGTTGCCTAGGATGTGTCATCATGTACATATAGTCTTGTATGTTAACACTCAAATAAGAAGTAGAGTAAGTACTACTGTGCCACACGTGTTCCCGTGCTCCTCCAAGATGACCGTACACTTTCACAACCCCGGGAAGGTGTGCACCAGCCTCTCCTTGGTCGCCGTTGCCGCCGGATGGTGCCTACACCATCCGGTTGAGGCTCGCACACCGTGCCCGGTTTACAGCAACACTACACCGTCATCTCATCCGCCCAAATTCGGTTGGTTTGAGACTGCTACAAGAACACCTTCCAGGGGCCAGACTCACAAATATCAAGTACCCTGGCAGGCCCTAGGTGGGACTAAGCTTTGCAAGAATCGAGTCAGATTTAGGGGGGTGTCAGAAATACTTGGCCTTCGACTCCGATTCTCGATCCAAAAGGGGCCTCGGATAAACCGAGAGGAGGTCCAGTACATCTCTTGTAAAAGAGATTAAATAACGGTCCAATGGTCTTGTACAAATTGTCACCGACCACCTAGGTGACGATGGGTCACTCGCGTTCGGCTAGCAAAGAAGCCGTTGCCCTGTTTTTTGTTCCTATTTTTTTGTATATATGGAGGAAGTTTAGTCCCTCCAAAGTTTAACCCAGATTACTCTCTTTTAATCCTGTTTGTCTTTGGTTCTGTTGCTTCGTCGCCGTGTCTCTGTTCCGCTCGCAGATTGCTCATCCTTTTCTCACCGACCACTCTTTGCTCTTGTCGTCTGATCTCTTCAATCTGTCACTGTCGTTCCTTCACTCAAGCTCCCCTCAGCCCATCACGCGCGTCAGCACTTCGCCTCGCTTCATCATTCTCTCACCTAACTTACGTCTACCTCAGCGATCTACTCCAGCTCCGAAACTCTCAAGCTGGTTTTCCTGCTAACTTCTCGCAGTACTTCACCACTCTTGGCTTACGTCAGCATTCCCGAGTATTCCCAAGTCGCATTGCTTCTACCTGCTTCTGCTATCACTCGTTCTCCTCATCCCATTCTTATGACACAAGACCCCTCCTAAGGGGCTGGAGGCCTCAAGAGAGGCTGCTGCTTCACCTTTGCTACGACCGTGGTCGCGGCCCCACCTTTGTCGTCCCCTCTTCCACCGCGGTTGCCTCCTCCCGCTAGCATTGCTGCGGCGACATCCACTACCACCGCATCCACGACATGAGATAGTGAGTGTGGTGCCAGAACTCCATGAGGAGATCACAGGAGAAGAGTGAGGGGCACAGGATGTCATCATTGTGGAATCATTTGCAACAGCTATCGGTGGATACATTTGTTCTGGAGGACACTCCACCAATTCGCAAGGTGGGCGGAAGTGAACTCATAAAGGCTTGCAATGTTCAGAGGGGCTTTGGTGGCACGGGGAGCGTTAGCAAGGCACTCAAGTTCCATGCGGGATCATAGAAGTAGAGATCGTCCAGCTCAGAAATGAGGCGCACAACAATGGAAAGGCAGACCGAGAATTAGCCTGTAGCAGCCTTGTCTAAGTCACGCAGAAGACTGAAAACACGTGTCCAATAGGTATCCTCTGTCCAAGTCATGCAAAATATTGAAAACACGCATCTAGAGCTGATTCAACTGGACTGTATGAACGCTCTCGACGGCGTGACCAGTGACAGTGTTTCGTCATTTAATCAGGGCATACACATCGATGGGATCGGCGAGTGTTTCCTTGGCTCATTCAACATTGTAGGAGCCCATCTCATCAAGAAGGCTTTCAGGGCCCCTCTTCATGAGAGCACGAATGGTACGTGCCGCTTCAGGAGGGCCTTGTTAAAAAGGAGGGTCGAGTGTAGGATGACACGCAAAGTTATATTGCCATAGTTTTTCACCCTGTGGCTAATAGCTGAAAGGTGTTTCCCAAGTGGGAAAGGCCATTTTCACAGTGAATTGAGAAGAATCATGGCCAAATGCATGCTGGTGGGTGGAGAGAACAGCATGGGCTACAACAGAGGTGATGGCTACTATAGTGGCATCAGGGGCAACAACATTCTCTGGTTTTTCACTGGCATCCCAAGAGGAGGATTGGTCCATGACTGGCGGGTGGGGGTACTAGTGACAGCGGCAGCAGCGGCAGTATTGGCAGGAGCATCAAGAGCAGCAAGGCATGCAATGACAACCTCAGCGACATCTTGGGCCATTTCAGCCTTTTCATTAACATCGCGTTGAATGATATCCTCACCATAACGTTGGACATCCTATGCCTTTTGGAGGGCCTCTAAGAGGCCGCCAACCTGTTTCTCGTAATCAGTCATGAGAGGAGAATTTTTTGGCAGCAATCTTCTTGCCCGACTGGGCGTGGGACATAAAAGAAAAGGAGGGATCGGACAAGAATAGGAGTTGCAATGTCAGATGGCACAAGAGAGGTGGAAGGAGCAGTCAAGAGGAATCCACGGTACACCTAGACCACCGACTAATTGGGGGACTCACAACAGGGGAAACGTGAGAAGAGGGTGAAGAGGGAAGGAAGTGCTGCTGAGGCGGTTGTTGCATTGATAGAGACCCAAGATGTACCAAGAGCAACAAGACAAAGCAGTCCAATGGATGTTGCGGTGGGCATTTTACCAGAGGCTACACTAACGGCAAGCACCTTGAAGATGCGGCTGCCAGTGGGAGATGACTCAAGTGCGTCAATGAAAATCAAAGCAAGGACTGTGTCAAGAATGGAGGCAACAACAGCAGATGTAGCTGTGGCCATTGTGGCGGCTGCTGTGTCCACGGTACTAGCTGCGGCAGCAATCTGGTCGGTGAGGTTCGCTGCAGCACAGGCAAGTGACCCAATGCCTTGGGGGGCCTCGGAAACGCTTCCCATTGATTGGCCACTGGCAAAGATCACCACAGAGCAGGACGAGAGGGCAATAGCTGCAAATATGGAAGAGGTGGAAACTGTCAGAAGAGTAAAGAGTGGCGTCAGGGATGGCAGAAGCAAGAAGAAGCAATGTGACATGAGAAAGCACGGGAGAGCAATGATAGGGGCGAAGAGCTGAGAACCGGTGCTGGGAGTTAGCCAGAAAGCAAGAATACAGATATTGTACGAACCAAGGTAGAGTGTTGAGGTAGACTTGGAGCTTGGTGAGAGAATGCCGGAAGTAAAAGTGACCGATTGATGGACAGGAAGGACTGAGTGAAGGAATGAGAACAAGGGAGAAAAGAGGAGTGAGGGCGAGGGCTCAGATTGGATGACAAGGAAGGAGGAGCGATTGGCGAGCACGGCAGAGGCACGGTGGGGAAGTCGTGGATCCGAAGGCGAACACAATGAATAGACTGTTCTGGGTTAAACCTGGAGGAAGGGAACATCCTTTGAATATACAATAGAACAGGACAAACACACACAAGCAACGGCTTCTTTCCGCTTACCGGACGCGGATGACACATGCCACTTTACTAGGGGATGACTTGGTTGTAGGAGCAGTGCCTCTGTCGGAGTCTCTTTTTCTGACACCTCCCCTGAACTAGACAGAGGTGACTCAACTGTCTGTCGATGAAAGTAGCGTAACCTGTCAGCAAAAGAAATATTGTCTCCGCAGGAGGCAAGAAGATGTTGCCACATTGCTCCAGGGTCTCTGGGGTAATTGTCCACCAGATCTCGTTGTCCTTCTGGCACTATCTCTTTTATCCTGGTCTGGACATGGCTATTTATTGATGCATAGAAAGACAGTCAGTTAACAAATCAATATTGAGACAATTTCCAAGCAGACAGTCAGTGACACCAATCCTATAGAAGAATTCAAGGAACAGCCAGTGGAGAACTCGATGCATCCATACGCGTATTGTGTCTGGGAGGCGTGTCCCATCACTCTCCACAGCCCACTGATGGCACTTCCTCATGTTATGTTTTGTGTCTCACGGATGACTTTTCGGGATTTCGTTGGATCTTCGCTCTTCGTCAGAAAAGCGATGTGGCTGAGGTCATTGCGTCCTGTCTGGTTCAGGCTGAATGGTCCTGTCAGCGTTTGCTACGAGTCTTTCGCAGTGACCGTGACGGTGAATTCCTTGGTCCCATCGTCAGGTTCCTCAAGTCCCACGGTGTGTGTCTGGAGACCTTCGCTCCTCACACAGCAAAACGGGGTCTCTGAACCTTGGAATCGGACCCTCGCCGATGGCGTCCACACCCTCGTTTCTGAGTCCGGTCTCCCTCCCTTCTTTGCATTTGAGGCATGAGTTACATGACCTCGGTCTAGAATCGGTGCCGCACGGCCCGGTTCCGCGTACGGTGACCCCTTTTGAACGTTGGTACAGCACTCGTGCTGATCTCCGTCTTGCTTGAGTTTGGGTTAGCAATGCGTCAGTCTTGCTCCCTGGGGACCTTCGCGAACTCAATATCTTCTCGCGTGGTCGTCTCTGTCCCTTCCTGGGTGTCTCCTCCCAGTCAAAAGCCTGGCACTTCTGGGACCGGGAGCGTCAGCGCGTCATTGAGTCCCGTGATGCTATGTTCTTTGAATCTGTGTTTCTTCGTCATCTCGGTCGTGATTTGACCGCTGCCTCCCTGCTCCCGCTCTCTCGGTTGTGGAGGGAAGTCGGCACCTGGGGATCTACGGGCGGCTCAGTCCCCTCTGCCCCTGTGGTCCTTGCTACGGTCTCCTGTCCGCAGCCTTCACCATCAGAGCGTTCACAGAGACCCAGCACTGCGACTTCATCGCCCTCTGACGCGCTCCTGTCTGTGTCACCTAGCTCCTTAGGTGCTCCGGTCTCTCCTGTGTCCTCCCCAGTGTCCGTGTCACCCGCACACTCCTCCGCTGCCCCATCTAGTCCGCTATCGCCCGTCGCACCAAGCCAGCCCAGTCAGTCCAGGAACCTTTTGTTCGAGGCAGTCGTCTTCGTGTGCTTCCTTCCTTCTCTACCACAGTTGCATCGTCTTCCGTCCGCCCCCCTCAGTCTCAGCCGGAGCAGTCCCAAGCGTTGCCGGCCGGTATGGACGCGCTTGGCCTTGCCATAGGGGTTGTCCACCCTGGCTCAGTGCTTGGCTATGCTTTGCTCATGTCAGAGCACAAGCATGCACTCGAAGCCGCCGTCCTTGGCAGCGTTGCAGAGTGTCATGCAACTGTTGCTACAACACCTTCATCGCCGGACCCAACTGGATTTCAACAGGCACGGGCTACGTCCGACTCCAAACAGTAGGAGGTTGCCATGCAGGACGAACTAAGGGCCCTTAACGACCATGCTTTGTATGAGCTGGTTGACCTCCCGCCAGGCCGCAAGGCCATGAGTGCCCGATGGGTATTTCGTAGGAAGTACAAACCCACTGGTGAGCTCGGCAAGTACAAGGCACGTCTTACAACCAATGGATTCTCCCAAGTGCCAGACGTTGACTTTGACGGGACGTTTGCCCTTCTCGGACGCTACACCACAGCTCGGGCATTACTGAGTCTCATAGCACAACATGATTAGGAGCTCGAGCAACAATGCTTTCCTCCATGGACAGCTAGATGAGGAGATCTGCACGGTGCAACCGCTAGGGTTTTCTGATGGCACCAATAGAGTCTGGCGTCTGCGAAAGGCCTTCTATGGCCTAAAGTAATCGACGCGGTATTGGAACCAGGAGATCACCTCCACTCTGGAGAAACGGGGGTACTGTCGTAGCACAGTGGATCCGGCCCTCTTTGTCACTCCACGCTCCGCACCGTTTGCTGCCATCCTCGTCTTTGTCGATGACTTGCTCATGGCGTCCCCGAGTCGAGAGGCAGTGTATGCCGTGAAGTCCCTACTGCAATCTGCGTTCAGAATGAAAGACTTGGGCCCGACTCGTGTTTTCCTCGGCATGGAGCTCGAGCATGATCGTGCTTGGCGTGTTCTGCATGTCTACTAGGCTGCGTACATTAGGAGCCTGGGGGAGCGCTTTGCCTCCCTAATTGAGTCTGTGCCCACAACATCGGCGCTGATGACGCCCGCAGGGTAGAGGCTGTTGAAGACACTTGACGTGTCCAGGCTGGGGGAGCCACTGGATGTGACTGACTACCTGCGAGTCATAGGGTCTCTGATTCCCCGGCCACCACCACGAGAGCAGACGTAGCCTTTGTCGTAAACTTCCTCGCTCAGTTCTCACAGTGTCCACGGGCACGACACATGGAAGCCGCACTGCGAGTTGTGAGGTATGCACTTTCCACCCTCCGTGTTGGTCTTTGTTACCAAGCGTAGCCGTCGGTGGTTGTTGATGGATACATTGATAGTGACAAGGCGCACGATACGGATTCACGCAGTCGTACTAGCTGTGTTTTCCTTGTCGGAGGGACTGCGATTTCCTGGGAGAGTAGCAATCAAGGGTGTGTTGCACATAGCTCCAGTAAAGCAGAGTATGTTGCTCGTGGTGCAGGGACTTGTGAGAGCGTCTGGATGTGTCGCTTGTTGCAGCAGTTGCGTGTTCCCATTCGTTGTATCACCTTGCGCCGTGACAATCAAAGCACGAAAGCTATTGCTGAGCACGATGGCATGCACCACACTCGCACGAAGCATATCAATGTGGAGCATCATTTTGTGCGTGAGCGCGTGGCTGCAGGAGATGTCCAGATTGTGTGGGTTGACACCCGTCAGCAACGAGCTGACTTCCGTACGAAGGCACTAAGCAGCAACGCCTTCAAGGTAATTGTGCACGCTGTTGGGCTGTTGTGTGCTCGTGACGCTCCTTGTTGAGTGGTTGTGCCAGTGCTTGTGTAGAGTGATGTCCTTTTGTCACGTCTTGTGACGTCAGTTTCGTTTCTGTGAGTGTTGTCGTGCCAGGCGGCTGTGGGTCATGGGGGAGTGTTGGCTTGTGTTGAGTACCACAAGGTGACCTCTGGCCTCCTTGCATGCTCACCTCACTCTTGCAAGTGACTGACCATTGGAGAGAGACACAATCCCCTGGCCACTTCGCCATGGTGACGTGGCTTCACGTCGGACCGTCCCTTGGATCAGTCACCAGGGAACTACACAAGCTTCTTAAGTTTGCAAACAATGTGCTTGTCTGTGGTTGATATGTGTGATGCCCACCGGGTGCTTAGCCAAAACTGGGTTAGACAGGTGCTTAGTTATTGGCCCAGGGCTGGTTTATTGCCTGGGTGGTGACCGTTCACCACGCACGAGGGCAGCGAGCAGGAGCGAGCTCGCCGCTCGCTTGTTCACTGCCTCTCTCTCCTGCTTGTAGCACCTTAGTGGCGTGTGACTCGACACTCTTTGCCCATTTTCTCTAACTTCCTCTGTGACCTGACCTGCTCCTTGCATCGTCTGCCTTGCAAGTTGTTGTAGCGGTCAAACTCTACTGCCTATGCCTAACCATGCAACCTGGAAATGCCATGTTAACACATGACGTCTTAGTCTCATGTCCTGCATTTCAAGCCTCCTTCCCATTTGCGTTTTTGCAAGTCACAACGGATCTTCACATTCGCAACCCATTCACGACTTCATCCACCATTGCGTCCAACGCTACATCATGGAGACACTTCTCGTCCTTCATTTCCCAACACATTCTCGTGTCCGTCAGGGATATGATGGTGACCCTCCAAGAGCTAGGGGGTCACCGTCAGAGCTCGCACTCTTTGTCCCTCTGTCTAACCACCATAGTGTGTATAAGCAAGGATTGTGTGTTTCCAAAGTGCCGAGCTTTCATCCGTGTTGTCCAGTCTACGCCCGTCACGTTTCCTCCCTCTCTTCCTCGAAATGTTTCACAAAAGATGCATCACTTCATGCTTTGGCATTATCACCAAATGTGCGTTCACATCGTAGATGCAACAACAAAGCACCTGTGGTGGGCCTCTCAACACCCTGTACACAAAAATCATTTTGAAGTAGCGATATGGCGCCAAGATGATATGCCACAATGAATCTTCCACGCATGACATGGGAAGAGAATCGCTCGCCAACACTGTACAGCACGATACATTTAAGCGAGACACAGAGAAGAGATGAATCCTCTGCCATGCCTGCGTCAAGTAAGCCCCCCGCCATCCTCATCGCAAGCTGTGAGGTCGTGGACGATGGCGCCGCTCGGCGGCTTCTCCCTCGCCCGCCTGCGCACGCTGCTCCTCGCACTCTTGTGCCATTGCGGTGCGGAACCCTCCTCCACCTCCCCCTCTCCCTTCTCCGCTGCCCCACCTTCTGCTGCTCTCTTCTTGCGCTTCCCAGGACTGTACACTCTTGCGTGTGTCACTCGCACGTCGTCGTCGTCATCGCCAACACACTGCTGCAATTCATGGTGCAGCTCACTCAGGCTCTTCTTCTTCATCACTGTTTGCTCCCTGTCGTCAACGCCTGCCACCTCCTCCGCCTTCGCTGGCGCCTTATTTGGCACCCTCACACTGCTCCCGCCGTTCCTACTGCCGCTGCCGCTGGTGGTGGTGGTGGTGGTGCTGGTGGCAGTGTTAGTGGTAGTGCTGCCTTTAGCCAAAGCAGCATAGTCCACAGGCTTGGCTCTCCTGCTCCTGCCAGGGCTGACCGGTTCGTCAGTGAGGTCCACCACTGCCTTCCCTGCTTTCCCATCGTCTCTCTGACCCTTTCCGCTGGTAGATGGTAGACTTCTCATACCACCTTCATCCCTACCTTCCCCTGGTTTCTTCTTCCCTTGCGGCCTTCCTCTCCCACTCTTCTTCTCCAACCCATGCGGCATGCCTCCACCTCCATCCTCCTTCCCTTGCCGATCTTCACCACCACCATTGCAGCTGGCGTCGACATGCTCCCTTTCACTACTGCCATTCTGCGCCACTTTGACACCCCTGCCACCAATTTGGGTGCTGTTTAGTGCTGCCATGCCGCATGCTGACGCATCTCTCCGAACCTTTGCGTCTGCTCCTGCTGATGCTGCTGATGCTGATAATCCAGGTGCTGCTGCTGGGGCTGACGTGTGTGGAGAGTCTTGGGGCTGGTTGGCTACGGGAGGGGGAACAGGTGGCCGAGGGTCAACGGGTCGTGGGGGGGGTGCCAACGCAGCCACGAGTGCAGTGCCCTTGAACCCTGTCTCCTGTTCCCTTGCCTTCTCTCGCTGAATGGTGCTCACCAATGCCTCTGCACACCGTTGTACCACACAGCAGAGAAACGAAGAGCGAAGCAAGAAGACATAGGAGGGAGGGCAGGTGGGAGTGAGGGACAGATTTGAAGGAGAGGGAAGGACTGACTGAGGGATAGAGGGACAAAGGGACAGAGGAAGACACGGAGGACTGGAGCGCAGTAGGGACAAAGGGAGAGAGGGAGGAGAAAGGGGGAGGCGGGGGGAGAGAGGGTGGGGTGAGATAAAGCGAGAGGGAGGGAGAGAGGGAGGGAGGGGGGAGGAAGGGAGAGGGAGAGAGGGAGAGAGGGAGGGAGGGAGGGAGACCAAGAGGGAGGGAAAGAAGGAGATCACTAAGGACGGAGGGAGGGGGACCAAGAGGAAGGGAGAGGGAGAGGTAGGGATGGGAGGCAGAGAGGACGGAAGCAGAGGGAGAAGAGGGCAATAGCTGAAAATGAGAGGAGGAGAGGGCGGACGGACATACAGACGGACAGATGGACGGACGGACAAACGGACAGAAGAACGGACGAACAGAGGGACGGACGGACGGACGGACGGACGGAAGGACGGACGGACAGACGGACGGACGGACGGGCGGACGGACGGACGGGCGGGCGGGCGGACGGACGGGCGGGCGGACGGACGGACGGGCGGGCGGGCGGGCGGACGGACGGACGGGCGGGCGGGCGGATGGACGGACGGGCGGACGGACGGACGGACGGACGGACGGACGGACGGACGGACGGACGGA
>SZWC01016037.1:0-48356 GCA_023375785.1 Penium margaritaceum
CCTTGTCCCCTTCGCCCATGGCTTGGACGACGCCACCGTTTGCACACTTGATGTGCATGACAGATTCGGCCATGGAGACAAATCCACCCTTCTCTTTTGATGAGTGGTGGTTGGTGCCCGAGTCAAGTGCGAATGCCCCGGGCCTAAGGATCGCTGCGCCCTTCATGGGCAGCCCCCTAGCCATCATGTTGGTGAGCTCCTTCTTCTCCTTTCCACCTTTCTTCCCGCCTTCTCTCTTGGGACTACGACAGTCCCTAGCCCAGTGCCCAGCCTTGCCACAGTTGTGACAGTTGCCGGGCTTCTTGGAACTCTTCCCGCCACCATTGCCTTTCCCTCCACCGCCACCGCTTCCGCTGTTGCCTTGACTGGAGCGAGAGCTTGCACTTTGTCCACCGAAGCGAGAGGCATAGGCTGAGATGTTTTCCTCGGCGCCATTGCGTCGCATGGACTCGTTGCGGACGTGTTCGGCGACAGCCTCATACGTCAGATCTGCCTCCTTCCAACCGCCAAATACGGTGATCAAGGACCCCCAGCTTTCCGGCAGCGCCATTAGAAGGATCATGGCACGCATGTTGGAGTCGAGATTCCATTCCATTTGCTGGACCTCTTGCAGCACGTTGTCGAACGACTGCAAAAATGCGGGTATCCATTCTCCTTCGCTCACCCTCATCGACATCAACCGTTGGAAGATGAAGAGTCGGTTTGCTAGGGCATTTGATTGATGCACGCGTGCGAGTTTTGCGTAAGCCTCGGCAGCCAACGTGCATCCTGTGATGTGGGAGTGTTGAGTCTCGTTGATGGACGTCACAAGAATGGCGAGAGCCATGTTGTTCTTCATCGTCCATGCTGCAAGGTCAGCCGCATGCGTCGTCACGGTCGCATCGGCTGGTGCTATCTCGGTCCCTTTTAGGATGTCAAGGTAGCCACGCACGTTCATGACAATCTCAAACTGCCATTTCCACAAGGGAAAACCTGTCCCCGTGAATTTGGACATACCCGCCTCAAGGCGGGCTGGAGTCGGATCCGCCATTTCTTGCGGTTGCTCGTCTTCTCTGCTTCGCTGCTACTCTGCTTCGTTGAGGCCGATGAGGCTGATGAGGCTGCTGACTGCGACCGTTGTCAAAGGTGCAGTTGATTCCGTTGCATACCCCTCCCGCCGATGATCGCCTAAGGCGATGGTGCCGTCGTGAGAGAACGGACTCGGGGTCGTACCACCTTCTAAAAAGGGGTAGAGCTTAATCCCGTTGGGGCTCGAGGGTCTTGTCCAACATGGACAGAGCGATTCCTCGTCCCCTAGTCCGCCACGTGCGCGCACCCTACCTGAAGAAGCCGATGGAGCCGATGGAGCAGATGGAGCCGTCCGATGGTCGTGTCCCTGTTGTACCTGTGCGCCCTGCAAGACCACGCGCTAGTCGGTCTTGGAAGCGTGCCTTAGAACCAGAAGTGTGGGCCCATAACCCTTTGTCAATGCGCCGGATAGCAACGGTCTAGAAAACGGGTCCCGACATGGGAGGCCGCCAACCGCTCTTGGTATTGCAACCAAGATAACATATCACCCTCGAACGAGGGATCCACACTTTAGGTTCGTTTGGTTTGCAACCTCACGAAGTCCGCATGNGTTGGACACTCTGTGAGGAGTCTCAAAGGCAAGAACTGTAAATGGATGCATGCAAGGTACAGGCTTTTATACTTGCAGAGCTTTGCTAAAGCTTCTGCTTGTAGTGGCTCCACTGGAGCCAACCTCATCCTACATTCCTACTTGGCGCGTCCTTAGACCGCCAAGTGTCATCCTCAAGGCAGGCTCTAGTAAGCTTCCTAGAAGCTTCCTGTCCCAGTTTTGGCCACAAAGAAGATTGCGGCCGTCCCGGGGTTTGAACCCGCGACCTCTGGTTTGAGACTCCGGTGCCTAATCAACCAAGCCAAAAAGGTATGGTTCCTATGATGAGCCACAGGGGACATACCCATTATGGGCAGTGCATTCCTGGCCCATCTCAGAACAGACCAAGGGGACATACTCCATAGAGCAGTGCATGCCTTGTCTGTATGTGTAGCTAGCCAGCGAGGCAGTGGACAAGGTGCACACTATTTCAACATGAAGTACACCTCCAAAGTCATCAGCCACATCAGAATCGCTGGTCTTTTGACATTCGCAAGATCGAACGGTTCGGGTGGGGCCGGACGAATTTTGGGTTTGCTCAAGAGTTGGGTACTTCTCTTGACAAGCATCACTTCTCGTGCACTTGCATTGCAAAGAGCCTCCATTGCAATGTTGAGCTATTGGAGCAAATGCTTACTGATCCCCTCGTGCACGGAGATACGGTTTGCCAGTTCCTCATTGATCCGCGCCTGTCGTCCGGGCCTACCTGTCGTTCTTACTATACACGTTGAGGTCGTTGGTGGGGTAGGCTGGTTTACTACCGCTGGATCCGTAACGGAGTTGGTCGTCAAAGCGGTCGTGGTTGATCCAGCTACCACATAGCCTACCATGCCAGCGTTTGCTGCCGCTTGAGGATTCACATGCATGGGCATGTTTTGCTCCTCCATTGCCAAAGTCGTTGCCAAAGACCCGCTGCTGGTCGTTGGATGCGCTTGTTTGCTTCACGTTGTACTCGCGAAGTCTGCAAAGTCTTGATGTACGAGATGTTCTGATGGGTTGTGCAAGGTAGTCCTCTAGATGGGTAAAGTAGTCAGATGCCTCTCCAGTACCACTCCACACTGATACCAAGTGTTATGTCGAACGGAGCGTAGATGGTGAACAGGTAGAAGTTACAAGGTAGAACACGTTTGAGAGTTTGGGACACTTGAGCAATTTATAATTAGCGGTAAGTGTACTTCGATGAAAAGTGCCCAAACGGTCAAACATATATATAGAAGTATTGAGTAACAAATGAGGCATAGTCGGGGCCGTCGAGTCGATTGTTGAGCGACGCGTGCAGTGTCGCGTCGTGAGTGGTCTGATCGAGAAGCTCCGCCGAGGAATCCGGGTGCTTGGAAGATCGACAGTGAAGGTGCAAGATGCATGTTTCTAAATCTTGATGTATCTTGATGTTTTGAAAAATGGACCAAAAGTTCTTGACACTTCTGTCTTCAGGTCTCTAAAGTGGTCAAAGTTGTCGGAAACTGCGAAAAGGTTAGCCGGAGGGCGAGGGTAGTTGGTTGAATTAGCCTCGACCGTTGGAGTGAAAATCAAGGTCTCTACGCACGGTGGGCTATTTGTATAAAAACAGAAACGCCCACTCAAAGGGACTCGTGTACGTCTGGTATGTAACAGAAACGGGGTTGTGACCATGTATCTATAGAAGTCTCGATAGATCCCCCATATCCACAGACCGCTCTTTAGTGGCCCCATATCCACCGGTCGGATGTCTTCCATACCAGTGGCTTGTGGAATAAGGCCTCCATGTCCATTGACCACACTTGAAGAAAAAATGTCAAGAAGTTTTTTTCATAGAAAGAGCAATATGTTCATACCGGTGTACACGATCAAAAGCACTTCTGGTGAATGGTCTTGTCTGTCATCGCCCGATTTCCGGTGGGCTACCGACATACTGCACTTTTTCCTCCAGAGTACAGGACAAGTGACCCGGTGGTATCCTCTGCAAACAGAAAAACCATAGTGCATAGATGTCACGGATGTTTGGTATTGAAGCAACAAGGAGCAATAATGGCTTCTGTTTTGGGGAGGGGGTGTTATGCCGTATGGAGCATAGCTAGTGAACAGGTAGAAGTTGCGAGGGAGAAGAAGATTGGTAGTTTGGGAAACTTGAACAGTTTATCATTTGCCACAAGTGTACTTCAATGAAAAGTTTCAAAATGATCAAACATACGTATACAAGTATTGAGTTACAAAGGAGGCATAGTCTGGGTCGTTGAGTTGATTGTCGAGCGATGCGCACGGGGTCACGTCATGACTGTCGCATCGAGAAGCTCCATCAAAGAATTGGGGGCCTTCAAAGATCGATGGCAAAGATGCGAGATTCATTCTTACAAATCTCAATATATCTCGATGTGTGAAGAAGTCGACCGAAAGGTCATGACACTTCTTTCGTCGAATCTTGAAAGTGGTCAAAGTTTTTGATTATGCAAGAAGGTTTGCCGGAGGGCAAGGGCAGGTGGTTGTATTTCCCTTGAGTGTTGGAGTGAAAATGGAGATCTTGATGCACGGTATACTATTTGTGTAATGACAGAAATGCCCACTCAAAAAGATTAGGGACTCGTGTATTTCTGGTGCTTAACACGTCTTTCCCTTTTGACCGCGATGTCTCGGCGCGCGTGCAGATGTGGCCCGGTGACGGCGGTAGTATCCATTGATCAGATGAATGGCGTCACATAGATTGTCATAGGGCTCCCAGCTGTTATGCGCGGCGTTGTAGCCGTGTTACTTGACAAGATATTCTATCTTTTTGCCATGTCATCAATGGCCAAGGATGTCCTTGATGACATACTCTGTGTCATTTTCCACTTGCACAGGGGGCGGGGGAGGGATTTCCCTGCCCGTGAAGTTCTCTCTGTTTTCTTGGTAGTGCTTGAGTCTGCAAACATGGAACACCGAATGAACTTGCATAGTGGCGGGGAGTTTGAGTCACGCAACCACAAGGGTTTGCATGCTATCGATCTCAAATGGTCCCAACCATTGAGCTTTGAGCTTCGAACAATCGGCTCCACGGAGTTTGACGTTTGCAGAGCTAAGGAGAACTCTGTCGCCTGCGGCGAATACATCGTTGCTGTGAAGTCGCTCAGCTGCCCGTTTCATGGTCGCTTGTATTTTTGTGAGTGTTTGCCATGTTTATTCCCAAATGGTGAAGTTGCGGCGTTGGACATCAACCGTGGGAATGTTGCTTTGGCTGTGTAGTCTGGCTGGTGTAGCGGGAAGTTTGCCATACACCACTTCGAACGGGGTTTTACCAATTGCGATGGAAATCGCCGAAACTATAGGCGAATCTGGCAGTCCAGAGTTTTTGTGTCCAATCCGTTCCCTGATTTTCATATAGTGTTTGGAGAAGATGTTTGAGTGTCTGATTGGCCCGCTCGGTTTGGCCGTCGGTTTGAGGGTGGAACGTGTCAATGCGCCGGATAGCAATGGTCTAGAGAACGGGTCCCGACATGGAAGGCCGCCAACCGCTCTTGGTATTTCAACCAAGATGATATATCACCCTCGAATGAGGGATCCACACCTTAGGTTCATCCAGTTTGCAACCTAACAAAGTCCGCATGAAGGTCTTTAGTGTCTACCGTTGGTTGGACACTGTGTGAGGAGTCTCAAAGGCAAGAACTGTAAATGGATGCATGCAGAATACATAACTTTGTACTTGCAAAGCTTTGCTAATACTTCTTCTTGCAGTGGCTCCACAGGAGCCAACCTCAGCCTACAGTACTACTTGGCGCATCCTAAGCCCGCCAAGTTTCATCCTCAAGGCAGGCTCTAGTAATCTTACTAGAGCGTGCCCGCATTTTTTCTTTTTGGGCCACAAAGAAAAAATGCGGCCGTCGCAGGGTTTGAGCCCGCAACTCATGAGCTCCGGCGCTTGTCCCAGCTAGGCCACAAAGTTGTGTTTTCTATGATGATCTCCTGGGGATACATCCATTATGGGCAGTGCATTCCCGGTCTATCTCACAACTGACCAAGGGGACGTACTCCATAGAGCAGTGCATGTCTTGTCTTTCCGTGCAACCAGCCAGCCAGCCAGCTAGCCAGTAGACAAGGTGCATACCATTCAACTAATCTCTCCCTTGCACCTCTATCCATCTGTTGCTCACTGGGCTCCATCAATACCTTGGGGCTCACCCTTCCTCTGCCGCTCTCCTCATGCCGAATCCACAAATGCCTGTATAGTGCAAGTCGCTCTCCAGTGGCTTGGTCATGCAGTCAGCAAGCATGCTCTTGGTTCCGCAGTGCTGCAATTCCACCACGTTCTTCATGACCAGGTCACGTGAGTAGTGGTAACGTATGTCGATGTGCTTCGTTCACCGGGAGATGATGTCATCTTTAGTCATCGAGATGGCCCTCATGTTGTCCACGTGTACGACCGTGGCGTCCTTCTGTGGCACTGTCATTTTGCGAAGCAGGCTGTTCAGCCACTGAGTCTCCTTACACAACTCAGATAGACCAATGTACTCTGCCTCAGCCGTGGACACGAAAACACAATCCTGCTTCCTCTGTTGAAAAATTGCCCCTCCGCATGCCCAAGTGCGGCGCCGGGAGGGGCTGACGAGCCGCCAGAAAATGGAAACTCCGCTCCGGCGGATCTGGTGACTTGACATTTGCTCCGATCCTAAAATGGAGGTTTACCCCTCAATTTTGACAAGTCGCTGAATCCGGTGGAAGTTGTTTCGCTGGAATCAGACAAGTATCGAGGGAGATATGGCTTTCCAAAGTTGGGGTATGCGCAGTGGCTCTGGGAGCCGGCTGCGACTCGAAATCCGGTCGATTATTGACCGGACCGAGTAACAAAAATACCATCTGGAGAAAATGCTCCGATAGGCCTGCCGAGGCGTCCGGTGGATGATCCACCTGATCCGGCGGATCATCCACCGGATCCAGTATTGCAGGTTGTTACTGAGGGACTTAGCCAAAATCCTGGCTCGACGTCCGAAACTCAGTAGTACGTTTTGTTACTCGGGGACTTCGTCAAAACTCTGACTGCAGGTCCGCGGACAGGTTTCGAACCTCGTCACACCCCATCACCAAACACGACCCAAAAATGGGTAGGGTGCGTGGAAACAGTGCAGGAGACCCCCACACCATGTGCAATGGGATATGCGCCTTGGGAAAGGCGCTTCGTACGTGAACAAAGGCGTCACGGCGAGTGGCGGCGTCAGGCTTCTGTGGTGGTTGACACCTTCGCTTCGGCAAGTATAACTTGAGCTACGCTTGGCCGAATTGCACGCGGTTTGGTGCGTTAGAAAGCTCATAACTAGCCCTATAATTTTTGTGATCATGTCCATGTTCAACAACTAGCGCCAAACGACGTTATTCCTTTCGCAAACTGACTGTCTCTAAACTCCTGCTCACATAGCGTGAGGCGACTAGAAAGCTCACGCTCAGTCTCAGATTCGCCCACAACAGTAGACGTGAACCACTAGAGACGATCAGACAAACTTCGGGACCACACCACGCGGCTCTCATCCTGACATCCTCCTGGTCCATGAGATGGTAGTACCATTCAAGATGCACACGTATCCAGAGGTGGATTTTCGGTCGTCAAGATTTCCTCTCCAGTCGGCATCGGTATAGCACTTTAGGCGGAGGGGATCCGCACCTTCTTGTCCTCCAAGGACGAGGCCCATGTGACGTGTCTTCTGCAGGAAGCATTAGATGCGCTTGACTGCCTGCCAATGTTGTGGCCCTGGGTTGGCCACAAACCTGCTCACTTGTCCCACAACATAACACATGTCCGGACGAGTACCTACCATGGCGTACATGATGCTATCCATGGCAGAATGGTAGGGGATGTCTTGCATCTCCCTTCGTTCTGCTTCATTGCTTGGCGACATGGAGGCCTTCAGTTTTGCATCAGTCGTCATTGGGGTGCCAACAGGTTTGCAATCTTCCATGTGATATTGCTTTAGTACCTCACCGATGTATTTGGTTTGATTGAGTCCAATGGTGCCTGCTGCTTGGTTGCGGTGGATGGCGATCATGAATGTAGTACTCAAGAGGACCCATGCTCTTCATTTTGAACCTTTTGCTGATTTCAGACTTCAGCTCATCCAACAGCTTGACCGAAGATGAGCAGATGATCAGATCATTCACATACAGTGCAACGCGCATCAACCCTCTCCCATCATCACGCACGTACATGCTCGGGTCATTCTGGCAATGCACAAAGATGAGACCGGTCATGAAAGCGTCCATCTCTTTGTACCATATCCTTGGAGCCTGTTTTAGCCCGTAGAGCGCCTTCACCAACTTGCATACCTTGCCTTTGGGAGCTTTGACTCCTTCGGGCACCTCCATCAGTACTTCCTTGTCGAGCTTCCCGTAAAGGAAAGCTGTCATGACGTCCATCTGGTACATCTCCAGGTTCTTTGCGGATGCAATGGCAAAGAGAGAGTTGATGGAGGCAAAGGTCATGACGAGTGTGAACATATCAGAGCTCGGGCATCGAGAAAATCGTTTTTGCCACTACACTCACCTTGAACCTTTTGATTTTTCCGTCTTGCTTCTTCTTCACTCAGAGGACCCACTTGGATCCCACCACGTGGACCTTGTTGGGTCTATACACCAGCACCCACATGCCGTTCTCGGCAATGGATGCGAGCTTGTTGTCCACTAGCTAAGGCCAGTCCAATCATCCTCATACAGGAAAGGTGCTTTCTTTGGTCACAAACTGCACCGGGGTGCTGGTGCGGCTTCCTGTTTTGCTGCTGGTGCTACCACAGGTGGTGGTGTGTTGGCGTTGTTGTCGGAAGAGTCATCAGACTCCAAGTCAGACTCAAAAGCCCCGGAAGCCTCGGTATCCATGTCCATGTCAGATGCCGTCATCCTGCGCACCTGCTCTCCCATTCCCACCACCTGCTGGCAAAACAAGCCAGTTGTCGGGTGCTTGGTCTCCGGATTCAAGCAACACTATCCACTCTCCCGCCTTGGGAGTAAGGATCGGGTCCAGCAGCTCTCCCTTTCCAAGGGTGTGTTTGTCAAACTCAACGTTGCGACTCCTCACGAGCTTGCCTGCTGCCTGGTCCCAAATCCGATAGGCTTTGTGTGACGTGTCGTACCCAACCATGACGCACTTTTTGGAACGTGCTTCCAGCTTGCCTCCACCTTATCGTGACTGGATTGTCACCCATGCAGTTGACCCAAACACCTTCGGATGAGAGGCGTTGGGTTTCTTTCCCAACCATGCGTCTTGTGGGGACTTCAACTGCTTGTCCTGCTCCTTTTCACGCTTCCGCAATGCGGTTGCTGGTGTGAGGTTCAAGAGGTAGCAGGCCGTTGTTGCAGCTTCAGCGCAAAAGTGAGGTGGGAGCTTGGCGTCGAAGAGCATGCTTCGCACCATGCCGAGTAGGGTCTGGTTCATCCTCTCGGCCACGCCATTGTTTTGGGGGTTGTAAGGGGTGGTTTGCTCGTGGCGGATGCCATGATGCTTGAGCCAAGGCTTGCATGCCTCGTACTCATCCCCGTTGTCACTTTTGAGCGTCTTCACCTTCTTGGAGGTTTGCCGCACTATCATGGCGACGAAATCGAGGAGCTTTTCCTTGACCTCTCCCTTTGTTTTGAGGAAGTAGATCCACAACTTGCGGCTGTGGTCATTGATGAAGGTCAGGAAGTACTCGCTTCCTCCGTTAGACGTCGTGTGAAAGGGTCCGAGCACGTCACTGTGGATCAGGTCCAAGAAATTCTTCGCTCATTGACCTCCTCTCCCAAATGGCTTCTTCTTTGCCATTGCTTGGTGGCATGGTTCACACAACGTACCTGCCACAACGTACTGTGGCTTCTTCTTCTCCATGCTTCATGGTGCAACATTCCATTCCGTTGACGACCTCTTGCTCCTTCATCTTCTGCAGTGTGCTGTTGGCCACGTGGCCAAATCGCTAGTGCCACAGCTCAACGTCAGTGTCCTTGGTTGATGTGGCGGCCGTAGCGGTCACCGATGGTGCATCCTTTGGCTTCGGTGCCACTGTCTTGGTGGCACATGCTAGTCCGTCATCCGATGTGTTGGTGACTTTGGTTTGAAGCACGAAGAGGCCGTCAAATCTTGGAACTTGAAGCATGAGGTCGTCTTTGGTGTAAGTTTTTTTGATGTCCTTTTTTTCAGGGCCAAGGCTTCCTTGTTGGTGAAGACCACTGTCATGTTGTTGTCGGTGATTTGTGAGACTGACAGCAGGCTTGCTGCAAAGGAGGGCATGTACACCACCTTTTGAAGATTGACCTCCTTCCCGGCACCGATCACGTTGAACGTGATCACCTTGTCCGCTTCGCCCATGGCTTGGACGACGCCGCCGTTTGCACACTTGATGTGCATGTAAGATTTGACCATGGAGACAAATCCACCCTTCTCTTTTGAGGAGTGATGGTTGGTGCCCGAGTCAAGGGCAAATGCCCTGGGCCTAAGGAGCGCTGCCCCCTTCATGGAAAAACCTTCAGCCATCATGTTGGTGAGCTCCTCCTTCTCCTTCACACCTTTATTCCCGCCTTCTTTCCTAGGACTAGGGTTGTCCCTAGCCCACCGTCCAACCTTGCCACAGTTATGACAGCTGACGGGCTTCTTGGAATTCTTCCTCCACCATTGCCTTTCCCTCCACCGCCACCGCTTCCGTTGTTGCCTTGACTGGAGCGAGAGCTTGCACCTTGTCCACCAAAGCGAGAGGCATAGGCTGAAAAGTTTGCCTCACTGCCACTATGTCGCATGGACTCGTTGCGGACATGCTCGGCGACAGCCTCATACGTCAGATGTACCTTCTTCCAACCGCCAGATAGGGTGATCAAGGACCCCTAGCTTTCCAGCAGCACCATCAGAAGGATCATGGTACGCATGTTGGAGTCGCGATTCCATTCCATTTACTGGAACTCTTGCAGTACGTTGTCGAACGTCTGCAGAAATGCGGGTATAGATTCTCCTTCTCTCGACCTCATTGACATCAACCTTTGGAAGACAAAGAGCCGGTTTGTTAGGGCATTTCATTGACGCTATCGTAGGAGTTTTATGTAGGCCTTGGCAGCCGATGTGAGAAGAAGGCTACGAAGAGAATGGGACCAACGACGCTTCGTTTTGTCAAGTGTGGAGCACGTGAGCTCCAAAACCCTAGGGCAAACTCAAGTTTTTACTACAAGTGCTTCAGTCACAAGAGGTATCCCTCTTACGGGTGAGACTAGCTAGTCGAGTCTCACCCTTCGGCCGGCGAGCGAAGCTTGCCAGCGCTCGACAGGGTGCGAGGGAAAAATCGCCCTATGCGCCCGGAAAACGTGCGACGGCACCTGCGACGTCACATCCTAGGCTAGATGTTAGGAAACCTAAACTAGACCTACAAACATGCAAGTTGGGGTCTAATCTAGGTCGCGTATCACAGCGAGCATAGTATGCCACATGAAATTCAAGAACATAACTAGGTCTGCTAGTGGGGGCAGGCAAGTGTCGACGGCCGGAGGAGTGCGTAGGACAAGAGGGCGACGTCGCCACGTGACAGGCTTGGCGAGCGCGTGTCTCCGCTGTCAACGTGGATCACCAGTCCTCATGCACTGCACACCCAAGGGCACATACGCACGAGAATATATACAGAGGGTTATCACGCCCCCTTGGCCGAGGGTGTTGTATGCATGCAACCGAGTAGATGAAGCTGAGAAATAAGGGAGGAGGATGGAAGTGCCTTGGTGAAAAAATCTGCAAGTTGTTCGCATCCAGGCACCGCACATACTTGGACAATGTCTGCGTCCACTGTTTCTCGGACAAAGTGATGTTCAACTGTTATGTGTTTGGTGTGTGGATGCAGTACACCGTCATTTGCCATGATGCGACGTGCAGCAGAGCTATCACTGTACAGTGGTATAGCCCCCACAATCATGCCCAACTCCCCCAACAGCCGTCGCAGCCAAGTTGCTTCACACGCAGCTTCTCCCAATGCCATATATTCTGCGTCAGCCACACTGCGTACAACACAAGACTGTTTTACACTGCGCCATGACACAGTGGTGCCCCGTAAACGGAAGACATATCCTCCCCGACTACGTGTATCTCTGTCCCATGCATAGTCACTGTCACAATACCCATCTAGCAAGGGACCAGTGCCAGGGGAGAAGACGAGGCCCATGGATGCAGTGTCAAACACATAACATAGAAGTTTCAGCAAAGCCTTTTGATGTGCACTGCGAGGTTGCTGGCTGAATTGGGGGAGAGTGTTCACTGCACAGGCAATATCCGGTCGGGTGGTGGAGGAAAGGTAGGTGAGATTACCAGTGATCTGCCTGTACAGTGTGGGATCTGTGTCTGGTCCATAGTCAGTGGTGTGAGGATCAAGAAGGTGTCCGTAGACGTCTGGACTCATCGGTGTATGCTGTGTGGGAAGATGTTGCACAAGGTGAGAGAATCGATCTGTTAAATGTGTTATGAACCGTCCCTGGTGTAATGTCAAGGTGCGTGCAGCTATGTTGCGCGTAAAGGTCATGCCTAGGAAATTGTGTGCCTCTCCCAGGTCAGTCATGCGGTAGTGTGCAGTGAGCAGTGCTTTTGTGTCTTGAACAAGAGAGAGAGAGGGCGAAAGAATCAACACGTCATCCACGTATACAAGAAGGGAAACAGGAGTACCGCGAAAACTGCGGATGAACAGGGAGGGGTCAGACATACTTTGTAGAAATCCTCCAAGTTCTAGTGTTTGGCTGATTTCCTTGTTCCAACACCGTGGTGCCTGTTTTAGTCCATACAGTGCCTTCAGCAGAAGCCAGACTCTGTCTGTCCCATCAGTGAACCCTGGTGGTTGTTCCACAAAAATCTCCTCTTCCAATGGCCCGTTCAGAAAAGCATTCTTGACATCCATTTGGTGTATTTCCCAGTCTTCATGTACCGCAACCCCTAGCAGCACGCGACCTGACGTGTACTTGCCCACAGGGGCATAAGTGTCCGTAAAATCTTGCCCTGGTATCTGGTGGAAGCCCTTGGCCACCAGTCGATCCTTGTATTTCTCAAACAAGCCCTGGACATTCCGTTTGACTTTGAACACCCACTTTAGGTCAATGGCTTTACGTCCAGGGGGAAGAGGTACCAATAGGTAAACTTCATGCCCAAGGAGAGCGTTCAGCTCATCGATCATAGCCTTTTCCCACTCTGTTGCATCAGGGCGCCCCCTTGCCTCTTCGACGGTGAGAGGCTCTGGGTGGACAGTCACAGGCTGTGTGGGACCAGCTGTATGGTAAAACTGTCTGTAATCCACCCTGGCCACGTTCCACTGTGAGCGACGGACTGGAACAGGCTGGACAGGTCTGTTTTGTGCTGGGGTCAGACCAGGTGGCGACCCTGAGGAGTCTGCACTGGTGCTGGCAAGATCAGCCAGTGTAAGCAAGTCAGTAGGGACCGGTGTGTCCTGGCCCGTGACCTTGTGCTCTCTTGACAGTGGTTTAACCTTAGGTTGTGTGGTGGGGACAAAGATGGGTACACTCACGTACTCAGGGTATCGTTCAGGAACAGTAAGCACAGGTGCATACTTGAGTCCCTTGAACGCCTTGTATGGCATGTGCTCTAGGAAGGAAGCATCTCGACTCTCGAAAAACGTATGCTGCACGGGATCCCAAAACCTCCATGCCTTCGAGGCATGAGAGACTCTGACAAAGACACACCATCTGCCTCGTGGACTCAGTTTATGGCTGCGTTGTGGGTCAGCAAACCACACACACGCCATAGTGCCCCACACCCGTGCAGGGCGTAAGTCTACCTTCTGCTTGAACCATCTCTCCCAGGGAGTGATAGTCCTGGGCAGAGGCCCTTGGGGTATTATGTTCCATACCCAAGTAATGTACTTGACAGCTTCCTCCCAGAATCCAAAGGTCGGACCAGACTCTGCCAACAGGGTACGCAACGCATCGCCTAACGTTTTGTGCCACCTTTCGGCCACCCCGTTTTTGTTGGGGTATATACGCTGCGGTAGTTTGATGCACAATGCCTCTAGCTTTCAGGTCTGTTTCGAGTGGACCTAGAAATTCTCCACCCCTGTCTGTACGGAGGATGCACAGAGAGCACCCAGTCTGTTGCTCAGCAAGGGGAATCCACTCCATGATTGCCCGTTATGCATCCGCTTTGGTTTTGAGTAGGAAAGCCCAGCAAAAATGGCTGTAGTCATCTGTCAGTGTGAGAACGTACAGTGACGCGTACAAGACTGAGGAGACAGGCATGGGTCTAGTTAAGTCAGCATGCACCAGTTCAAGGGGTGCCTCGCTGACATGTTGTGACAAATGAAAACTCTGTCGGTGTGCCTTTCCTTCTTGACAGTTCAGACAGGCAGATGCCTTGAGGCCGCGAGGACAGTCATCTGGGCTCAGTCCATGTGCAGGTTGGTGTTTCAGCAGTTCGGTAACCAGTTCTGTGTTGATGTGGGCCAGTCTTCTATGGATGAGCTCAGTGTGCTTTGGGTCTGTTTTGGTCATGATGTGTGTCTGTGCACGGTTGGAGGGCAATGCAGGGAACAGGGTCAAGCGGTACAACATGTCAGCATGCAAGGGTCCATCAGCCAAAAACGCAACGTGTACATCAAACAGCATGCATTTTTCTGCTTGTGTCAGCGTTGACATGCCCAATTGGCGTTCCAACTGCCCCCCTGACAACAGGTTCACCTTCAGCCAAGGAACATACAAAACCCCAGTCAGCTACATGACCCCTCCCGGTGCTTGCAATGCAACAGTCCCAATGCCCTCAACCCTCAGCACCTCCCCTGAGCCCGTCCGCACTCCTTCCACATCATGAGTGGCATACAGAGACACAAACAACTGACAACGAGGTGACATGTGATGTGATGTTGCTGTATCAAACAGCCACTCGTGCATGGGCAAGACGTGTGATGTAGTGATGTGCATGTGCCCAAGGCGCGGACCTGGCTGGGAAGCTGCAGTGGTCTCTGGAGGGAAAGTGATGGGCACAGCTTCCTGCGTGTCAGAAGTGTGTGGAGCCATCATGTCGTCGTACACGCGCTGGGCCCACCCTGGGACAGGCACCAGAGCCGTAGCGAACGGTGGCACTGGCTGTGGCGTCATCTGCTGCAGAGGCTGCGGCTGAAGCTGATGATGAGGCGACAGTCCAAAGGTGGCTGCTGCTACAGGTTGGTAGGGGTGCAACCCAGGTGGCCCATGTCCGCCGTAGTACTGCACTGCGGGAAAATGCTGCAGTGGCTGATGCTCCTGTTGTACCTGCCTCTGCTGCTGCTGTGTCTACTGGTGCTGCTATTTCTCCATCATCTGCCGCTGGAGGGAAGGGCACCGGCGCCAAAAATGCCCAGTCTGGTTGCAGTATCTGCACCTCTGGTTACCATGGCCGTGACCACGGCCGCAACCACCGCCACCAGACCAGCCACGACCCCCACTAGAGGACCCTCCAAGGGAGGTGAATGATGTCTGATTCACTGCAGCAGCAGTGGAAGAGGAGCTCTGGTGTGCATATGCTGTCGGTGGCGCCGCTTTCATGTTTTGAGACTCGCCCTTCAGTATGTCTTTGTAGTTGCGCACCTCCTCAAAGACGGAGGCGAGGTCGATGAGCTCGATCTCAGCGACTGGGTGGCAACACAGCAAGTCACGCTGAAACTCCTTGTACTGCTCGCCGAGGTGGAGTAGCACTACGTCCAGCCAGTCAAGGACGCAGCACGAGGCACCTAGACCCAAGAGTTGTTGGTGAATTTCCATGGCTTCATCCCAGAACTCAGCAACAGGCGCGCCTGGTTTAGGGTAGAGATTGCGCAGGCGATCTCGCAGCGTCACGACGAGAGTCATGCCCTGTTCTTCTTGGCGCGTGGACAGGTGGCGCCAGGCATAATGCGGTCGTGCTGCACCACTTCGTGGGTCGGAGGGATCCTCACCTCGCCCGCCAAAGCGAAAGTGGCGCAGAGCGTAGGCTTGTGGGTTTGGCAGTGCGCGGGTTAGTGCATTGAATGCGCGCAGTAGCATGAGGTCGGTTGCAACATCTGGGGGTGGACAAATGTAAAGTTCCTCCAACCCATGTTCTGCCGTCCAGGACAAGAAGATGTCCCTCCATGCCAAGTAATCTCTTGTCCCAAGCTGCGGAGAAGATAGTTCCTTTTGGCCTAGTCCAAGCTGCGCCATTGCGGCAGCAGTGAGGGTGACATTAGGAACGTTGCCACCACTGCCTTCACCTCCATTTGTCCCATCTATCTCGCTCATGATGCTTGAGGAGTGGGTCTGGTGGTCTGCCTAGCTCTGGATGGTGCTGAAAAGGACCAAGGAAATTTTGGCAGCAATTTGCCGGGCCCACTTTGGGCCCAGTTTTCTGCCGAGAGCCCGAAGCTCTATAGGGAAGCCACCAGAGACGTCCTGGGGTCCCGTAAGTACAATCCCTCCCCCCTCCCAAACCCTTTTCCCACCCTTAGAGTCGTAGTTGGGCACCTTGGGGAGGACCTTAATGGGGCGTGGGACCTTCTTTCGGTGGAGGCTCTTCGTCCCAAGCGCCCTCTGTATGCGCGAAGCCCTGCTAGGGCTTGCGCGCCCCCTCAGGGCTGGTTCGATGCACTGGAGCTGCTTCGCCGCCCTGCACTAGCCCGCCAACCCTCACTGACGTGGCGTCCAAGTAATGGCCGCCCCTTTCTTTGGCTCCTACAGTTGGCTCTCGCCCTTCTCAGGCCTGGAAAAGGGCTCTGATACCATGAGAACAAGGCTACGAAGAGAATGGGACCAACGGCACTTCGTTTCGTCAAGTGTGGAGCACGTGAGCTCCAAAACCCTAGGGCGAACTCAAGTTTTTACTACAAGTGCTTCAGTCACAAGAGGTACCCCTCTTACGGGTGAGACTCGCTAGTCGAGTCTCACCCTTCGGCCGGCGAGCAAAGCTCGCCGGTGCTCGACAGGGTGCGAGGGCGAAATCGCCCTATGCGTCCGGAAAAGGTGCAACGGCACCTGCGAAGTCACATCCTAGGTTAGATATTAGGAAACCTAAACTATACCTACAAACATGCAAGTTGGGGTCTAACAACTATCGCGTATCACAGCGAGCATAGCATGCCACATGAAATTCAACAACATAACTAGGTCTGCTAGTGGGGGCAAGCAAGGGTCGACGGCCGGCGGTGTGCGTGAGACAAGAGGGCGACGCCGCCACGTGACAGGCTTGGCGAGCGCGTGTCTCCGCTGTTAACGTGGATCACCACTGACCACCGAGTCCTCATGCACTGCACACCCAAGGGCACATACGCACGAGAGTATATATAGAGGGTTATCACGACGTGCATCCTGTGATGTGGGAGTGTTGAGTCTCGTTGATTGATGTCACAAGTATGGCAAGAGCCATGTTGTTCTTTAACGTCCATGCTGCAAGGTCAGCCGCATGCGTAGTCAGTGTTGCATTGGCAGGTACTGTCTTGGTCCTTTTTTGGATGTCGAGGTAGCCACGCACATTCATGACAATCGCAAACTGCCATTTCCACAAGAAAAAACCTGTCCCTGTGAATTTTGACATACCCACCTCGAGGCGGGCTTGAGTCGGATCCACCATTTTTTGTGGTTGCTCTTCTTCTCTGCTTTGCTGCTATTCTGCTTCATTGAGGCCGATGAGGCTGACGAGGGTGCTAACTGCAACCATTGTCAAAGGTGTAGTTGGTTCCGTTGCATATCCCTCCTGCCGATGATCGCCTAAGGCGATGGTGCCGTCGTGAGAAAAATAGACTTGGGGTCGTACCACCTTCTAAAGGGGTAGAGCTTTATCCAGTTGGGGCTCGAGGGTCTTTTCCAACATGGACAGAGCTATTCCTTGTCCCCTAGTCTGCCACGTGCACGCACCCTACCTGAAGAAGCCGATGGAGCCGATGGAGCACATGGAGCCGTCCGATGTTCGTTTCCATGTTGTACCTGTGTCTCTTGCAAGACCATGCGCGAGTTGGTCTTGAAAGCGTGCCTTAGAACTAGAAGTGTGGGCCCATAACCCTTTGTCAATACGCCGGATAGCAACGGTCTAGAAAACAGGTCCCGACATGGGAGGCCGCCAACCGCTCTTGGTATTTCAACCAAGATAGCATATCACCCTCGAACGAGGGATCCACATTTTAGGTTCGTTCAGTTTGCAACCTCACAAAGTCTGCATGAAGTTCTTTAGTGTCGACCCTTGGTTCGAAACTCTGTGAGGAGTCTCAAAGGCAAGATTTGTAAATGGATGCATGCAGGGTACATGCTTTTATACTTGCAGAGCTTTGCTAATGCTTCTGCTTTTAGTGGCTCCACAGGAGCCAACCTCAGCCGGCAGTCCTATTTGGCGCGTCCTAAGACCGCCAAGTGTCATCCTCAAGGTAGGCTCTAGTAAGCTTCCTAAAAGCTTCCTGTCCCATTCTGGGTCACAAAGATGTGGTCGTTGCGGGGTTTGAGCCCGCTACTCATGAGCTCCGGCGCCTGTCCCAACTTGGCCACAAAGTTGTGTTTCCTATGATGATCTCCAGGGGACATATCCATTATGGGCAGTGCATTCCTGGTCTATCTTAGAACAGACCAAGGGGACGTACTCGATAGAGCAGTGCATGCCTTGTCTTTCCGTGCAACCAGCCAGCCAGCCAGCTAGCCACTGGACAAGGTGCATACCATTCAATAGAATGCTATTGAGAGCTGCATCTCACTACTGTAGCGAGTCATCAGTTTGCGCAAAAAACGGCTGGCGAATCGACTGTCCTTGTCACTGGTGATGGTTCTTGGCACGCCGCGTAGCCACACGGTGTTGTTTAGAAACAGTCGTGCTGTCCCTTTGGCGGTGACGGTGGTCGTTGTCAGAATAAAGTGAGACATTTTGGAAAACCTGTCGACAACCACAAGGATTGTGTTATATCCTTTGGGTGTGACTAGTAATCTCGTGAAAAAGTCCATGGAGATGTCGGTCCATGGTTACGTTGGAATGGGAGTGGCTGCAAAATCCGGCTGGCCTCTTGTGCCGGGATTTTTGTTGTTGATACGTGTCGCAAGATTTGAAGAAGTTGGCCACGTCAAATTACATCTTGTCCCACCAGTAGTGTTTTTCCAGCTTCTTTAGTGCCTTGTCATCTCTGAATTGTCCATTTGGACTGGTGTCATGGCATTCCTTGAGCAGCATGCGGCGGAGTACATCAGTCGGGGGAACGACCATCTGGCCAGTGAATCTTTGCCGCCAATAGGATGCTTCATACCAGAACTTTGCCTTGTCATATCTGCCATGCTGGTCGTAGCCTTGTGTGAAGAACTTCTTGAGATACGGGTCTCACTGTAGCTGTAGCGTTGCTACCTCAGCCATCAGATCAGGTCGGTGGTTTAGGGCATCTGCTGGGTTGTTTTTGCCCAGCCGGTACTCGATATCGTAGTCGAACCCACATTGACGGAAATTCATCCATCGGGCTTGACGTCGACTGAGGTTTGGCTGCGTCTTCAAATATTTTAACGCATGATGGTCAGTGCGCATGATGCATCGGCGGCATTCAAGACAACACCATCATGTCCTAAATGCATGTACGACCGCCAACATCTTCTTCTCATGTACGACGTAGTCGGGTTCTAGTCCTCGCAGTTTTTGCGAAATGTATGCCACCGGTTGCTCACTGTTTCCATGATCTTGTTGGAGGATTGCACCGATGGATTGATTTGAGGTGTCTGTAGCCATGACACAATCAACCGTTAGATCGACTAATCGTAGGGCTGACACCAAGGTCAGAGCATACCTAAAGCGGTAAACACTCCTTGCTTGCTATCTCCCCACCGGCACTTGTTTTCTTTTTGAGTGAGATTGAAGAGAGGCACTAACACTCGGGCGTAAACCGTACGAAGCGCCGGTAGTAGTTGCAGAAGCCGAGAAAAACTTAAACATCTCAGACGTTCGTCGATGTCGGTCAATCAGCGACTGCTGCCATTCTTTTTGGATCCATGGTGATCCGTCCGCCGTTGATGACATGACTTAGATAGTTTTCCAAAAAAAATCCCTCTTTGTGAAACTTCGAGAACTTTTTGGAGATGTCCATCGTACTCCTCCGTGATGCAGTTGTACACCAGAATGTTGTCGAGGTACACCACGACAAAATCGTCAAGGTATGGACGAAAAACATTGTTCATTGCCTCCATGACTGTTTTTGGGGCATTCGTAAGTCCAAATGTCATGACCGTGAACTCAAAATGCTCGTAGCATTTTTGGAGTACGGTCTTCTCGATGTCGGTGTCTGCCACATGGATCTGGTGATAACCGCACATCAATTTTTGTGAAACTTTGAGCTCCTCAGAGTTGTTCAATATGTTCGTTGGCCCGGGGAAGAGGGAGGTTCTTGATGGTAGCGCCACTCAACACCCAATAATCCACGTACATCCTCATTTTTCCAGTTTTCTTTTTTACAAACAACACTGGTGTGATGTGGATGGACGGATGAACCCTTGACCGAGCAATTCATCGAGCTACTTTCTTAGCTCGTTCAGCTCGTGATTGCTCATCTGATAGGCCCCTCAAACTCTGGGTGGGCTGCCCAGTTTCAGCTTGATGCGATGGTCAATGTCGCGTTGAGGTGGCAGATTTTTTGGGAGTTTGTTGGAGAAGACGTCCGTAAACTCTTGGATGAGTGGTGCAAACTCTTTGGATACCATCAAGAAATTGGTTGATGCCGATGAGGCTGATGAGGCTAATGATTCAGCTGCTACCAATTCCACTTTGTCCATTGGCTTGAGATGTACAAACCAGGCATGAGCTCTTCATTGTATGCAGTACTTGGCCACGTTGAGGAATATCGACTGCACAGGTTGTCGTTTCTTGGTCGCAACAACTTTCTCTAGTACTTCCACCTTTGTTGTTGTCTTCTTGTGTCCCATGTGCAGAAGTTTTTGCTTGGTGCTGTCGGTTTCAACGTAGACGTCACCGCTGTTCTTGTCAACATGCAAGTTATGCCGATACAAAAAATCTCGTCCAAGAATGATTTTCTGGTCACTCATTGGGTATGACCTCCAGACCGTTACATCCCGTAAGTCTCCCACTTGTATTCATAGTGGTTCTCGGAGTCTCCATATTTACAATCTCACATCAACGATTCTTCCTTCAAAAACTCCAGGTTCAGTCTGCAAACCCAATCCGCAAACCATGTCGTTGCTTACAAAACTGTGGGAAGCTCCTCTATCCAGTGGCACTGGTACCATTATGCGACTTCTGCAACCTCGGGGTTGCACTTTTAGAAGTATCGTCGGTTGGTCTTCCTCATACCCCTCATCTAACTTTACGATCTTAGAAACTCTCTCTGGTGTCGCAGGCATTTCAGATGGGCGATTGTTCGGCACAGATTGCTCCTCACAGACAAGGATCGCGCCTTTTACTCCTGCTGTTTGTCGTTTCCTGACTCATTTTTTACGACTTTCCCCCCTTTTTGGCCTACTGCCTTCCTCGGTAATTGCAAGAAATATTCTTGACTTTTCTGTAGTTGTAGCAGGTGCATGTATCTTTCTCGTCGATGGCGTCCACTTCCATCAGAGTCGAGGAGTCCCCCGACTGACTTTTTTTGATCCCATAGTAATTCCCGTTGGGAGATCACCTACCGTAGGATTCCTCGATCCGAGCATTGTAGTCAGCACTATTGATCTTTTCTGTTGCTGCGGTCATCCACTTTAAGTCGTTTTGGATGCCAAAAATGGTGATCACTCGCCGGATGTCTCATTTCAGGCAGTTATAATGAAAGCAGAGCTCGTCGAGGGCGATGTCTGCACTAGTAATGATCTCGCAGAATCTTTGTGTGTACTTTTCCACGTTGGACTGCTGACGAAGACGTTGGAGCTTGTACCGATTGTCGGACTTCTCATTCAACCTTCCAAAGCATGCAAGCATTGCGCGCGAGAATTCATTCCAGCCGGTTGGTGGCATCAGCGCATCTTGCCATTGCGGGTTAATTTGGTCCAAGGGTAGAACACCTGCAGTTGGCGATATGAGACGGGCGCTATTGGTCGTCGATGAGGTCGCACCAGTCTCCTGCTGCCGTTGGATGACCTTTAGATCAGACCACCAACTTAGTGCGGTGCCACGCAAAACCGCGGCCACGAGGTCACGTGTTGTCCCCTCGAGCGCGGAGATCCGGTTCACCATTTCCTCGTTGATCCGCGCTTGTCGTCTGGTGCCACGTGTTGTCCCCTACTATAGATGTCAAGGCTGTCGGTGTGGTAGGCTGGTTTACCGCCGTTGGATCCGTGACCGGGTTGGTCGTTGAAGCCGTCGTGGTTGATCCAGCTATCACATAGCCTGCCACGACAGCGTTTGCTACCACTTCAGGATTCGAGTGCATAGGCATGTTCTGCTCCTTCATCGTCAAATTTGTTATCGAAGACCTACTGCTGGTTGTCGGATGCGCTCTCTCGCTTCATGTCGTAGTTGCGAGGTCTGCAAAGTCTTGACATGCGAGATGCGCTTACGACTTATGCGAGGTAGTCCTTAGGATGGGTAAAGTAGTCGGCTGCCTCTCCTGCTCTGATGCACTCTGATACCAAGTGTTATGCCAAAAAGAGCGTAGGTGGTGGAATGGTAGAAGTTGCAAGGCAGAACATAACTAGGAATTTGGGACGCTTGAGCAATTCATAATTAGCGGTAAGTGTTCTTTAATGACAAGTGTCAAAATGATCGAACATAGATACACAAGTGTCGAGTTACAAATGAAGCATAGTCGGGGTCATCGAGTTGATTGTCCAGCAACGCGTGCGGGGCCGCGTCTGAGTGGTTAGTTTGAGAAGTTCCGTCGAGGAATTGAGGGGCTTTCGAGATCGACGGCGAAGATGTGAGATGCATCTTTATACATCTCAATACATTTTGATGTGTCAAGAAGTCGACCGAAAGGTCATGACAATTCTGTCGTCGAATCTTGAAAGTGGTCGAAGTTGTCAAAAACTGCGAGAATGTTCACCGAAGGGTGCAGGCCGTTGGTTGGATTTCCCTCGACCTTCGGAGTGAAAATCGAGGTCTCAACACGCGGTGGGCTATGTGTAATGACAGAAATGCCCACTCGGAAAGATTAGGGAGTCGTGTACGTCTGGTGCATTGCAGGAGGGAGGAGGGTTCCACTACATGTCGATGGAATGTCTTCAAACTGGTCAATGTGTACTCCCAACAGGATCTCCTTGAATGCCCTCGTGCATGCCGCAAAACGACGATGTTTCAATGACATCTGTTTTCAGTATTAGTAATGCAAAATGTTGCGAGGGTTGCAAACCAGAATGACATGACAGATTGGACTGCAAACATAGTTACACGTTATGTAAGTGTTGTGGTTGTTTGGTTCCTCTTACTTGCAGTGTACTTCCATATCAGCAACTCACACTGGAACAATGTCTTGGGGAAAGATCCTTACAAGTGTGCCTACACAGGATGGGTGGTTTGTAAACGCCCCGTGGCCTGAACCAAGCAAAGCAGCACGGTAGTGGAGGCTCATCAAGCAGGAGTGGGACCAAAGACATGCACCCTATCCTCAGATCTTCATTAATGCCAAAGCTCCAACCCCTGAAGTGATGTGTTGAGTCACCGGACACCGTATGCCTTCACCCCTGCGTAAAGATTGTTTAGAAGTTTGGGAACCGTGGAACGCTGCGGACCCGTTTGTGGACGAAGTCACCATGCTTCTTTCAAGGTTGTCAGAACGATTCAAAATTGTTCATGATAACCTTTATTTTTTGACTAATTATTGTTCCCTCCGACATTTCGTAAGGGTAGTGACATATGTACAATATTCAGATGTGGTATGATATGCTAAAGTAGAATTCTTCATGTCTTGCCCTTATGCGATTTGTGGATACACGGCATTTCAAATGTATATCATATTTTGCAACGTCATGCCCAAAGCAACCTGGACTATTTTTTACTAAGTGTGAACACAGTAGGTGTGTATCCCCGTGTTTTTTTTACTTCATGCATGGTATGTCGTCCCTGACATCTCATGAAATGAACCAGATGCCCATAAAACATGTAAAAAGTAGCAACGACGGAAAACACACGAGGACCAAAGTTACCCAAACACTCTAGATTTTTCCAATCACATGTCTACTCAGTGTGCAAGGTCTGGGATGAAGGAGCCTGGGGATCCGCTAACCAACCATTGTTGGACTGAGGGAGGCAAAGAGTAGATCTAGGACATGATTGCACAGGCTGCACACACATCACCAGAGACACAACAGTAAACTGGGTAACAGTTGAGTGACTGAGAATTGTCTTCTGACTATGATGTGGATGAGGTAGACGAATACTCCTTAGGGTTGGTGTCATCCATGTCATAGAGGATGTTGTCTTCAAATGTTTCACTTGGACTGTCATCTTTGGGGCATTGTCCATGAGAACATGGACACACATGTATTTTTGCAATATGAACTGGCCTTGGTGCCCAATCCTTGCAACTCATGAGGATGTAAGTCACTCTTGCGCCGGCAACGAAGGATGTGACACACCGCATGACACCTGCCACCAGTGGCACCAAGTGGTGCAGAATATGAGGCATGGTGAAAAGAAACAGTGAGTGCAAGAGACTGAAGAACACAATGTCTGGATCCCTTTACTCCATAGCATGGTACTAAGAACTTTTTAAGTGATGCCTTGTCAATGGAAATGGTTTCTTAGTTATAGGATTATGTTTTTGCACACAGATTTCATGTAAGTGACCAATTTGATGGCAAAGAAGAGGCTTACATCATAGAGAAGTTTACTTACAAAATTCTACTTCCTCTTAGCCAACAAAGCGTCCAATCAGGCCACATGCAATTCCTTCCCTCTCAGCCTGTCGCTCTTCCAGGTCCATCCATGAAAACAGCCGCTCTTGTGCACGTACTTGTCTTCTGAACTCTGACTTCCCTTGTGGATCCAGTTGTGGATGCTGCTCCCAATGGTGCCTGCCGATGGTAGACGTTGGTGCTGGTGACACTTGGGCTTTTCCGCCACAGTTGTGCATGACCTGCACTAGACAGAACAAATGGCTACAGTTTTAATTTGCACTCGGGATCAAAATGGGATAAAACGTATGCAGAAGAAGAATGGAGAACAGGAAATGACACATTCTAGAAGACTCCGGGGTCGTCGTCCGAATTCTTTGTGCATTCTTCCGACGCCTGTCCTCTCGGTCCCAACAAGCACTCTTGGGCCGTCCTGCACCACGTCGTAGTCGTGGCTTGTGGCAAAGCTGTTGAGCAGCCGCTTCGCCGGAGTGGGTGGCAAGTGGTACTTGGCATGCCTCGTTCAATTTGTGCCAATCTGCAAGCAAGCATTGTACCCAAGTGTTCAAGGACACACACAGCAGTAGAATGGAAAAAAAAATTCTACACTCCACAATGTGGGCGTTCAAAGACTCCACTGCGTTTGGGGTAGTATGCCCTCCACGATGGAGAGGAGAGTAAAGTCTGGCCCACTACTCCTTTGGGATGCCACCAAATTCATCTGCTCTAAGAAGGTAAAATGCTGGTATGGATTTGGCTGCACATAGCTGTTCTTCATACCTCCGCCACTTTGCAGGTATAGGCGCGTGGGCCAGGCACCAAAACGAGCGGCCCGCTTGCTTGCCAAACTTCTTCCTAATGTTCTGCCGTAGGTGGAAGCAGCAGTAAGTGTGGTGTGTGCCAGGTAATTCCTGCTCCACTGCATTTGACAACCCTTTGTCACGATCAGAGATGACAACCATACCCTGTTGTGCTGTGGTAGGATACCCCAATTCCAATAACTCACACAACCATTTCCAGTTGTCCTTGTTCTCCCCCTACACCATTGCCCACGCCATTGGGACGACGCTGTCACTGATGTAAAAAAAACTGACATATGAGGAGGACTTGTTTGTGATTGTTCTCGAGGTGGGTGCCGTCCGTGGTGAGGATTCGGCAAGCGTGCTGGAAAACCCAACACAGTGGTTCCTGGTGCAACAAATGCGCGAATGAAGAAACGCTGCCACAGCGTGCATATTACGGTCAACACGCTTGTGCTACAACGCAAGACAAGACGATGTGAGAAGCATGAATGCAATAAGTTGAGAGAGAGAGAGAGAGAGAGAGAGAGAGAGAGAGAGAGAGAGAGAGAGAGAGAGAGAGAGAGAGAGAGAGAGAGAGAGAGAGCTAAAGAAGTAGAAAGTAGAAACATATTGTCTTACTGCCTCTCAGTAGACAGGGAAGAGGCTGCCGGATAGAGCTTTCAAGCCGATGGATTTTCCTACGCCTTGGTCTTGGCTCGGTACAACGTGTTGTTGTCCACTGCTTTGCTCGTTGCTTTCCACACCACTACCAACAAGGTCTTCACGTCAACTGTCGAGTTCCGCTTCAGAGTTGACTCTATCTGCCACGTCACCCACTTCACGGTTTTCACTGGATCATCACGCCCAAAATGATGTTTTTTTCATGTTTTTCTTTTAGAAATCCTTTGCCTTTTCTTGGGTACCCCTTTCGGAAATTCACAAGTATGCCCAGTTTGATTTGTTTTTTCCGATTGGTTGGTGGCCTGCAGCCTGTCGGAGCTGCACAGAAGGCTACGTAGCTTCCGTGGCAGTTGTAGCTGCTACTGTTGCTACTGCTGTGAATGACGCCGCAGCCACTGCGGAGCTGGTGCTTCCGCCAGAATAATATTGTTCTGGTGAGCTGCTACTATCGATATAATTCCTTCCTGTTGCTGCGCTTGCCATGACTTGCTGCTACAGTTGCTGCTACTGTGGTTGCTGCTCCTATTGCTGTTGTTTCTGCTGTTTTTTCTGATGCTACTGCTACTACGGCTGCTCATGTTGCATTGCTGCAGCTCGTACCGCGCATTGCTCAAGCTACTGTGCAGCTGCTGCTGCCTCTGTTGCTACTGCTGCTGCTGCTCCTTGGTTGTTGTTAACACTGCTCATGCTGCCTCGTTGTTGTTACTCCTACAGCATGGTAGGTAGCAAGCAAGGGGGAGCGAGAGTCTGGATTTTGTTTCTTTCTTTCTTCGTGGATCTCCGGTTTCCAGGGTTGGCGGTGTTGATTCCACAGTTTCTGATGTGGCTGCACCTGGCAGGAAGGATGCGTCGAGACAAAGAGGAGGAGGTAGAGAAAAATTGGGAAAGTAGCAAGGATTTTTCCCTGCTGCGTGACGGCGCCTGGGTTTTGCAGTCAGTTTTGTGCCATTTTGCGTCAGCTGTGTGAAAGCCTATTCTACCACCACCGTGGGGTCAATGCCACACAAAAAAATCAGCAGCATGTTCCCCGCGTTGGGAGGGTTTTGAAGCCGCCATCAGGAAACACTAACTCTGTTGAAAAAAAATCCGGCAGATTTTCCCCTACAATTGCGTGTATGGAGAGTTATAGCTGCCTAAGCCTAGGCAGACTCTATTCTACAAAGAGCAATCGTCCATGATTGTCAGTAGCATGAGCGGTAGTGAGTGTTATCGATGGAGCTGGACACGTTATGCTACCAAGTGGGAGACTCCACACGAGGAGACGGGAGCCACATTTCTCAAAATGTGATGAAAGTTGAAATTGATGAGCGTTGAGAGATGGAGAGGATGTTGCACTCTCCATCGCTCAACGCTCATCAATTTCAATTTCCACAGAATCAGTCATCTCCAGGAGCATGTACACCAGCCAAGATATCATAAAACAGATCAGTGAGACAATGCAGATGCAAATCATAACACGTCAGTGTGAACATGGCAGAGACGATGATGCGAGAGCAAAACATGGTCAGGGGAGAGAGAGGAAGAGACATGGATGAGAGAGGAGCCAACAGAGGTTTCAAGTGTGACAAGCTTTACCGCGTCCCTCTACTAGGATAGGTACAACGTAGATTGTTGCTATGGCCGAAACACTTGAAAACACAGTCGCTGCTATTGTAGCTGCCGCTACAGTAAGGTCCAGTACAATGGCTTCTCTTACGCTTAAGCAGCCCCATTTGTGGTGGATTAGTGGCTGAGACTCCAAACCTTGTGGTGGATTACTGGCCGTCGCCAGAGTTGCACATGCTAGTCACGTGAAGACGCTAGGTGATATTGTGTACATAGCTTACTCTGACCTCTCGGCTCATGTCCATTGCCTTTCAGACTCTTCATGAGGTGGAGGGTACAAAATATTGTTCTTTTATGTCCCATGGCCACTGCTATGGCTTAGCGGACAGGTTGGACATGCACTGCTTCCTTGGAGTAAGTCCTTCAAACCTTGTTCGTGGTGCAAGTCCAAGTGAGTAACCAGAAGTGTAGCATAGTGGACAGCACGTTGGACTTAGAAACAACAGGTTTTGCGATCAAGTCTTGATGTGAGCAGGAACGTTTCTGACCTTTCTACACACGGGAAGGTTCCTCGATGTTTCTCCATGCATGAGGAGGATGTGCCACTTGGCGGTTAGTGGATGCACCATTTGGCGAGGTGGTGAGGTGGTGTGGAGTGGCCACCCCTAAAAGTGCCACTATCCACACATTTAGAAGCCAAGCCTAGGACTATATGTACCAGGCTCATTCCTCATATTAGTTATATAATCTGGCCTTAGATGCTCCTCATAGATCTGTCTAACTAAGGAACAACATAAAGAAGTCACTGGTTGGTCTAAGCCCCAGGAGTTAGTCTCTAAGTAGCACCTTGCGCGAAAGTGACCAAGTGTTAAGTGGGCACAGTTGCTAGCAAGTGATTGCCTAGGAGCTGCTCAGTGTGGAACCCTGATCCTGAGGGTGATTTCTTCTCCTAGCTGAAATGCTAGGAGCGGAAGGCAGGTGCTATTCTGTTGGCCCTATTTTCTAGTCTGTTTGCCTTAGGCCGGTTGACAAAGGGTTATGGGCCCACACTAACCAGTTGTAAGGCACGCTTTGCTCAACTTTGGTACGCTTTCTCTAGGTCCACACGTCAGCTCCATCGGCACCATCAGCTCCATCTTCTTCATCAGCTCCAAGGGCTGGGCTTGCACTCAGCACACAGGGACCAAGGACAAGCTCTGCCCTTGGAGGAAAGACCCCGGGTGTGCTGGTGTGAATGGTCTTCTCTGTCTACAGGTAAACATCAGCTGGAGGGGGTCAACAATGGACCTGCACCTTAAAACCGACTACAACCATCAGCTGAAATTAGCCTACATCGGCCTCAACTTAGCTGAGACATAGAGAGCAGAAAAGGGTAGCTAAAATGGTTGACCCATCAAGAGCAGTGCCGGCTGCCGCAGGGCAGTCCTCAAACTCAACAGTGGCTACCATAGGGCAGACCACAGGAGCAATAGCAAGTGTTACCACACTGCCGCAAGATCTTAGATCTTTGGGAGGAATCCCTGTCTTCAAGGGTAACGACTTCCCTCTCTGGAGATGGCAGTTCAAACTGGCAATGAAAGTGCGCATCTTCATCAAGATTCTGAAGGGAGAGGAGCAGGTCCCCGCAGAGGGCTCACCGGAGCACGAGACATGGACAGAAAAAAATGATATTGTCATGTCACTCCTCAGCAACGCGGTAGCCAAGAAGTATGTTCCCGTCATTGTGGGGTTCACACTGGCTTCGGATGCTTCTACCAAGCTCAAGCGCGTGCACCAATCCACCTCCCTCGCAAACAAATTATTCGTCCTACAATGGCTGATTAGCACGCGGATGAATGAGGGAGAGTCCATCCCTGATTTCTTACAGGAGTTTGAGGGACTCCTTGGTGAGGCTCGCCAGATGAACTCGGACCTTCTCCTGATAAACGCGGGTGAATTAGCAAGCCATGATCCTCCTCATGGCGCTACCGGAGAGGGGTATCTAAGAAAAGGTACCCAAGGGGTACCTTCGGTAAGCCATGATCCTCCTCATGGTGCTACCGGAGAGCTCGAGCCCAATGATCACCGTCATGGACGGTTGGAAGGAGGATGACCTGACGTGCACGGCAGTGTCTGAGTACGTGCAAAACAAGGCCATGCGCCGTAGCAGGAGTGAGGCTAACTTCTCAGCCTATGCCGCGTGCTACGGTGGCCGCGGGAGCAAAGGGTCAGCCTCTGGTCAGAAAGGCGGCAGTGGAAGCGGTGGCGGTGGAGGCAACAATGGCGGCAAGGCTCCAAAGCAACAGGGAAACTACCGCAATTACGGCAAACCTGGGCACTGGGCAAAGGCAGCAACACAAAGAGGGAAGACAGCAGGAGCGGTGGGAGAAAAGGCAGCAAAAAGGGTGGCAAAGAAGCCACCAACATGATGGCGCAAAGCACGCTTCCAACAAAGGGAGCGGCGCTGCTCAGGCCAGGAGCCTTTGGGCTTGACTCTGGCACTGATCACCACTCTAGCAACGACAAGGCTGGATTCATTTCCATTGCCCCCACTGATTGGCGGTTCAGATGTGAAAACGACAGCATTGTGAACGCAAGCGGTGTTGGAGACAAGCTGGTGAGCATCAATCTTAACAGTGTGGAGAAGGATGTGCGGCTGCATGACGTAGTTTACATACCCTCCTTTGCGGCAAACCTCTTGTCCGTGTCAAAAATTACGGACAACGACATGACGGTGGTGTTCACGTAGAAGAAGGCGGTCATCGCCAGGAACAAGGACATCAAGGTCCTCTACGCCAACAAAGATCTCGTGGCACAGGTCCCAGGGGTTGACGGGCTCTGCAAACTGCAGACAACCACAAGAGAAACCTCGAACGATGATAATCATGCAGGTGTGGCGGAGGCAGTGGTCTCGGCACCAACGCAGGATAGCACACCAATGGAAACTCAGAAGGCATCCTCTGCCACAAAGGACAAAGACGCTGAGCTCTGGCATAGACGCTTTGGGCACATTGCAAACAGCACGCTCCAAGTTATCCAGCAACAACAGCTTGTCCGTGGCATGGAGGGATGCAAGAAGGATGCGGCTGGGTGTGACAGCCTGTGTGAACCTTGCCTGCAAGGTAAGACCAAGAGAAAGCGCTTTGAGCGTAACAGTCGCCGCCCAGAAGCAGCCCTTGACCTGATTCACACCGACGTGTGCGGGCCCTTTCGCACGGCGGCAAACGGTAGCAGCAAGTGTTTTCTGACCTTCATTGACGACCACAGCCGCAAGGTGTGGATCTCCTTCCTCAAAACCAAGGGAGAGGTCAGAGAGAAGTTGCAAGAGTTTGTCACTATGGTGGAGCGGCAGACTGGAAAGAAGGTCAAGGCAATGCGAAGCGACAACGACTGTGAGTATGAAGCATACAAGGGCTGGTTGCGGCAACGCCCTACACGCTGCAAAGCAATGGTGTGACCAAACGGATGAATCAGACAATCCTTGGCATGGTGCACAGCATGCTCTTTGATGCAAAACTTCCACCGCACTTTTGGGCGGAAGCGGCAAGAACGGCATGCTACATTGTCAACCTGACCCCTGCGGCTGCTCTGGACAGGCACGGAAAGAAAAAGGGCAAGCAAGAGATCACGCCACAAGAAGTATGGTCAGGGAAGAAGCCGGACGCATCACATCTGAAAGTCTTTGGCTGCACCGCATGGGCAAAGGTCCAGGCGGAAGAGGGTGGGGGCAAGCTTGATCCAAGAGCACAAAGGTGCATGATGGTGGGCTATGAGATGGCCCACAAGACCTATCGCCTGTGGGACCTGGCAGCAAGAAGACTCATCACCAGCCGGGACATGACCTTTGACGAGACGGAACCGGGCAAGGAAGAGATGATTGATCCCACACAAGCTTTGAAACAGGGAGAGTGGTTGGTGCTCCTGGAGTCAGGAGATCAAGCTCCCAAAAACTGGCAAGTGGTGCCAGTGTGGTAGGCTGTGGAGAAAAGTGGTGGGGCAGGGAGAGCGGCTGCGCAAGCTGATCTAGCGGTGAGCTCCGACACAAAGTCAAAGACGTCTGAGGCATCCGAGACCAGCTCGGAGGCCAGTGGCTCTTCACGAGGGAAAACCTTAACCTTAGGGCAGCCAGCACCACAGGAGAAACAGCAAAGCAAAGATGAGGTACCACTAATGCAACACCGCAACACACAGCAGAGAAAACAAACGCCCAAGTACGACGCTAATACCAGAAGCTGGACTGGACTGAGCTGATCCTGTTTGGCTCAGGGAGAGCCGCTCGCTGTGGCTGAGGCACTGAAAAGGCCTGATGCGGCCAAGTGGAAGGAGGCGGTGGATAACAAGCTCGCGTCCATCGAAGAAAATAGAACGTGGGTGCTGGTGGACAGACCCGCTAATGCCTACGTGGTGGGCTCAAAGTGGGTGTTCAGGCTGAAGCGGATGCAGGACGATAGCATCGACAAGTACAAGGCAAGGGTCGTGGAAAAGGGATTCTCATAGCGTGTAGGGTCTGAGTACGATGAGACCTTTGCACCAGTTGTCACTTTTGCCTCCATCAGGTCCCTCCTGGCCGTCGCTGCCACCAAAGACCTTGAGAAGCACCAGATGGATGTCAAGATAGCTTTTCCCTATGGGAAGCTAGACAAGGAGGTGCAGATGGAGATACCGGAAGGTTTCAAAGCACCTGAGGGTAAGGTGTGCAAGCTGCTAAAGGCGTTGTATGGACTGAAACAGGTCCGACGGATCTGGTACAAGGAGATGGACAGCTTCATGGCTGAACTTTCCTTCACGCAGTGCAATAATGATCCCAGCGTCAATGTGCGGGAGGACAAGCGCAGCTTGCTCCTTGTGGCATTGCATGTGGATGACTTGATCCTGTGTTCTTCCTCACAGGATGCCCTTGTGGACCTCAAGAAGCGGCTCAGCAGCAGGTTCGAGATGAAGGACATGGGTGCTCTCGAATATACCTCGGGATTGCCGTCCACCGCAATCGCAAAGCATGCACCATTGAGCTCAACCAGACCAAGTACATCATGGACGTCTTGAAGCGCTACAACATGGAGGAATGCAAACCCATAAGCACCCCCATGGCCTCCGACTGTAAGCTCTCCTCCTCCATGTCACCAAGCAATGAGACTGAGCGATGGGAGATGCAAAACATCTTGTACCAGTCCGCCGTCGGGAGCCTCATACATGCAATGGTGGGGACGCGACCTGACATCGCTTACGCGGTGGGTCAGGTGAGCAGGTTTGTGGTCAACCTTGGGCCACAACACTGTTGACATGGTGTGCCCCTTGCCATGAGTGCTGCTGATCGTAATCCCTCGTTCGACCACTGAGGAGTGGTTGAACACTTGATCTGACTTTAGATTTGAATTCCTTCGATTTTTCCATACAGGATTGAGCTTTGAATCGCTCGATTTAAGTTGAGTATTGAGAAAGTTGGCCTAGCCCAAAGTTTGGGTGTTGGGCGGGTGGAATCTGGTACTGGCCATGGGTGGCGGGATAATCCACCGCTAGTGATCCGAGTTTGTCCCCAACGAGCTCCAAATGTACCAGGGGCATAAAGGAAGTAACTAGAAGGAACTCCTTGACCAGGATGAAGTTCTTCTTCACTTCTGGGCGAGGCAAGGCGCTCCGACGAGACATCGTTGAAGCGCCTCCCGTGGCCTAGCAAACAAGGCAAGGTGAGCGGCTCCACAAAGGGTTACTTTGACGGCCGTAGCAGGGGTTCTACTGCTCTGATTTGAACGTGCTTGGATGCGTTGGAAAGCTAAGATCAAAAACTATAATTATCTGATGTAATCTCACTGTGCTAACTAACAAAAACATGTTTCAATTCAGTTCTACTGAATGCGACGTGTTCTACCCACTCCTATCGGTGATCCTTGTGCTCCACGCTCTTCACCATTTGTGTCCATTGGCTTCCCAAACACTGTTAGCGTGCATCAATGAGATCTAGACATCCTCGAGGGTGCCTCCATATCCACAAGAGCTAACAAATACTGGCAAGTCGTGAAGTGGATCTTTCACTATCTCAAAAAGACACGGCACGTTAGACTCTGGTTTGGAGGTCTTGAAGGATCAGACTCGCTGCGATTGATGTGCTACAGTGGCGCCAACTGGGGAGGGTGGATTGATGAAAGGAAGTCTACCTCAGGCTTTGTCTGCCTTCTCAAAGGTGGTGTAATCTACTGGGCGAGCAGGAAGCAAGACCGTGTCTTGCTCTCTACCATGGAGGCGGAGTACATCGCACTCTTAGAAGTCTATAAAAAAACACAGTGGCTTCGCAGTCTGCTGGATGAGATCAAGGTACCACAAGAGGAAGCAACCATTATCCACATCAACAATGAGAGTGCCATCGCTATGGCAAAAGACAATGTAACATCCCGGCGCACAAAGCACATTGACATTCGGTACCACTACTCGCACGACCTTGTCGCGAAGAGAATAGTACACCTACAACAAGTCCAAACCAAGAAAATGCTTGCGGACTTCCTGACAAAACCACTGGACAGTTACCTACATGCTATAGGCGCTCGGGAAATGGGCATGGTGGATGCACAAGATGAGGAATGAAGACCAAGAAAGCTGATGTGTAGAAACACAACACAAAGCGGGTTCATGCGGAAGAAAATTACCACGGCAGGTGGCCAGAGGTGCAAGGAAGAGATTGTTGTTCTTTTGTGCCCCATGGCCACATCTACGGCTTAGCGGACAGGTTGGGCATGCAGTGCTCCCTTGGAGTAAGTCCTTCAAACCTTGTTCATGGTGCAAGTCCAAGCGAGATACCAGAAGTGTGGCACAGTGGACAGCACGTTTGACTTAGAAACAACAGGTTCTACGATCAAGTCGATGTGAGCAGGAATGTTTTTGACCTTCCTCCACAGGGGAATTTCCGTCAACATTTCTCCATGTATGAGGAGAATGTGCCACTTGACGGTCAGTGGATGCGCCAATTGGCGAGGTGGTGAGGTGGTGTGGAGTGGCCACCCCCAAAAGTGCCACTACTCACACACTTTAGAAGCCAGGCCTAGGACTATATGTACCAGGCTCATTCATCATTTTAATTACACAATCTGGCCGTAGATGCTCCTCATAGAGCTTTCCAACTAAGGAATAGTATAAAGAAGACACTGGTTGGTCTAAGCCCCAGGAGTTAGTCTTTGACTAGTACCTCGCGCAAATCTGGTACCCGCCATGGGTGACAGGATAATCCACCGCGAGGGATCCGAGTTCGTCCCCAACGAGCTCAAAATGCACCAGGGGCATAGAAGAAGTAACTAGAAGGACCTTGACCAAGATGAAGTTTCTTTGACTTCTGGGCGAGGAAAGGCGCTCCAATAAGTCATCGTCAAAGCTCCTCCCGTTGCCTAGCAAGCAAGGCAAGGTGGGCGGCTCCACCAAGGGTTACTTAGACGGCCATAGTAGAGGCTCTACTACTCCGATTGGGCGTGCTTGGATGCGTTGGCATCTCAGGCTATGAGGATCTGATGTAATCTCACTGTGCTAAGCAACAAGAACATATTTCGATTCAGTTCTACTGAATGCGATCTGTTCCGTCCACTCCTATCCGTGATCCTTGTGCTCCACACTCTTCGCCATTGGTGTCCATTTGCTGCACAAGCACTGGTAGCATGCATCAGTGAGAGCTAGGCGTCCTTGGTGCCTCCACACCCACTAGAGCCAACAATGGGTTATGGACCCACGTGCCTAGAAGGACCCTAGCTCAACAACTTTCACGCTACCGCCGTGCGCCATGGCAACGACCGAGCAAAAGAGCATCAAGGCCGTCTTGAAGTTTGACGGGAGTGGCTTCCCTTTGTGGAGGTGGCAGTTTGAGGTCTACCTCGATGAGAAAGGCTTGCTTGAGCTGGTCAACGGTAAAGAGACCGCCCCTCTAGATACCACGACGCCGCAGGAAGTGGACAAGTACAAGAAGCGTAACAAGAAGGCGCTTGCTTTGTTGGTGCTAGCGCTAGCTCCGGCGTAGGGTGCACTGATTCAAGCATGCACGGAGGCCGCAGAGGTCTGGAAGAAGCTCTGCACCATCTACCAGTCTACCAACCTTGCTAACTAGCTCTTTGTCTTTAAGAGGCTTGTCACCCTCTGAGCCAACGAAGGCGACAACATCATGGAGATCTTGTAGCAGATTGAGTTTCTTACTGCCGAGTGTGTAGCCACCAGATGGAAGGTCGACCCTCAGTTACAAGCCATGATCCTCCTCCTTGCCTTGCCGGAAAGTTGGAGTCCTATGATCACCGTCGTAGGTGGCTGGTCCGCCGATGAGCTGAAGTTCCCGAAGGTGGCTGAGTACGTCCGCAATAAATGGATGCAGCGTGGTGGGAGAGAGCGGGGCAACGTCAAGTTCCGCCTATGCCGTCCGCCCTCAAGGTGGAGGGGGAGACAAGAAGGGGAAGGGTGCCAAGCAGGGGACCAAGAAAGGTGAAAAGAAGGGGGAGTGCTATGTGTGTGGAAAGGAAGGCCACTACGCACGCAACTGCCCCAACAGGAATTTGGACCAGCCGGGGAAGGCTGGAAAGAATGAAGACCTTGCAATGATGGCAAAGGAGTCTGCCGACTTGACATATCCGGGAGACTCCGCGATCGACTACGGATCGGGCCGTCACACGCAATACAACCAGGCGGCATTCGTCACCTATAGTGCCTCGGAGCAGCAAATGACAGTGGCCAATGGTGAAACATAGTTGACTGCAGTGGGAGTGCTACAACTATGGAGGAGCGCACTGCTACACGGAGTGCAAACTCCCCAAGAACTGGACGGAGTTTACACAAGGCCTTCAACGGGCATTCAAGCAGTGTGAGTGCGCCTCTGCACATTCCACAGCAGTGATAAACCCGCAACCTACATCAGCAGCAAATGATGCCATGTAAAATGCTAGCGACCTTTCACCTTTGGAGCAGCTACTTGTGACGCGGGACCGCGACATCGTCGAGCTCCGCCAGCTCCTACGGCTCACCACTCAGGGAGGTGCGAGTGCATTGACTAAGCGATAGGTCCCACTATGTGGTCTGTCGAGTCCGTGACATGCATTCGGGATGGTGGCAGTGGGGTACAGTGTGCTGTTGAGTCCGTGAAGTTGTTTTTCGTACGCGATGATGCTGACCTGCGAGTTGTTTTCACCCCTGTTTGCATAGGTCACGACAACCTCTCGTGGCTTGATGTGTCACAAGTGCATGTCGCCTTTGCAGCTCAGCAGCCAGCTGCTGAGCAACCTTTGTCCACTTCCTGCACTAAAGGCAGTTGTACAATCACTTTGCCAGAGCATGTGACGGATGCAATCTAGATCCTAGATTCAGGTGCCACCCATCACATGACATTGTCACCATGATTTTGTTGGACTTGGTCTTGTTGGTTGTGTGCGTATGGCTATTGGGCATGAGGTTCCTGTCCAGGGTGAGGGTGTGGTTCAATTCCATGGGCTGTCAGGCTGTTTTACATCTCAAACATGCTGTTTATACCTGATCTAGAACTTAGCGTGCAATCTGGACGTGCCTACACGCGGATGGATCTTAGTGTCACACTCATTGGTGAGGATGCCACTGTTTCCGTTTGTACTACCGCTGAAGTAGTGCTTCATGGCAAGGAAGTTGGAGACTTGTACCATGTCTCTGATTGCCCTACATCCATCCCCATCAAGAAAACCCTTGCTACACGAGTGCTTGTGCCAGGCACACTGTCTCCTCAGTACCAGTACCTACTGCACAGATGTTTGTGCCATGTCCACTTGAATGATGTCGATTGCCTGATTCCCATACAACTCACGCTTGGTCTTGACATAGCGTCCTTTGAGGCACCGCCCAAAACGGATTGCCTACAATGCACCCAAAGTAAGATGCACCATGCCACGTACCCTGCGTTTGACTCACATGATCTAAAATCCCTCGATTTGGTTCACTCTTATCTCGTGGGACCCTTCCCCGTGGAGTGCCAGGATGACACAAGACGATACGTCCTGACAATCACGGATGATTTGACCCGCATGCGGTGGATCTTCAGTCTGCACCTGAATAGCAATGCTGCACTCCCCGTGCACACGTGGCTCGTTATGGGGGAACACCAGTCCGGCCATATCCTCCAAAACTTTCGCTCTCATCGGGTTGGTGAGTTCATGGGGGATCTAGACCGGTAGTTTGCCGTATTAGGGGTGTTTCACAACCCCGCCGCCCCTGCCACACCCCAGCAGAATGGCGCGTCTGAGCACTCGAACCACACCTTGGAGGATGCAGTTCGCTCAATGCGGGTGGACAACTGCATGCCGGAAGAATTCGCCTTCGAGGGCATGGCCTACATGACATGGGTCTAGATCCAGATCCCTCATGGCCCCTTCCCAAACACCTACATCCCGTGCCAACTATGGTACGGGCGTCGTGCCGACCTCTAGCTCGTGCGTGTATGGCGATCTCTTGCCTATTTCTTATTCGCACCAGAATAGCAAGAATCCAAGTTCTCCCTCCACGGCCGCGTTTGCAAGTATGTGGACGTGGCCTCATTCTCCAAGGCCTGAAGCTTTTAGGATCAAAGTCGGGGGTGCATTGTCGAGTGTAGAGATGGGTTCTTCTTTGAGTGTCCCTTCTTTTTTGACGTGCCTGACGGTGCAATCCCGCAATCACATTCTCCTGGGTGTGGCCCTTGCGAAGGGGAGGGTGGGCACTACTAGTCTGTCCCACCGACAAGCTGGCTTGCCTCCTCTTTGACCCAAGGAGGCAGCAGATTGTGCGGAGTCGTGACGTCACGTTCGACGAGAAAAGCCGTTGGACAGCAGCAGACCACAACCACCACCATCTACTGTGACAACATGAGCACCATTGCTCTGACGAAGAACACCGAGTTTCACGCCCGCACCAAGCACATCGACCTACGGTACACCTTCATCCATGAGCTTGTGGCAAAGCCGGTGGTGCACATCAAGTTCTGCCCTTCAAGCATGATGTTGGCAGACTTCTTGACCAAGCCGCTGGCATCGCACTGCTTTCAGCAGCTGAGGGGACAGTGCGGACTTGTGTGATTTTTATTCTCGCAAAGTGGGAGAATGATGGATATGTGGGTGCCAGAAAGTGACAGAAATAGGTTGCTCGATAAAAATCATTTGGCATGACACTTGCATAGAGGATCTTTTGCAGGTTCCAACGCACTTTACAGAACTCAATTCGGAGTCCGATTGAGTGAGATATGGATTTCCAAAGTTTGGAGATCATGGGTCGGGTTCAAGTGACGACCTGAGCACTTGGAGCTCAAAAGGCGGCAGAATTATGGGCTAGAGCGGCCTTCAAGGAGAAAAGATGGCGGGAGGACCTCTAGGAGACCTCAAGAAAGGACCAGTCCACGATTATTGGCCGTGCAGGTCGTGCGAGACATAATTCTCATGTGTGACAAGGTGACTGCTGCTCATCCCCCTAGGCGAGGAGTGTGCTAGAGGGTCAACTTTGACAGAGTGGATCTCAGTGCTCCCTTGGCCAAATGAGGCATATAATGGCTTGTAAGAAAGCTGTGATTATTTTATTTCTCACTCAAGAGTTGATTCAGACATTTGCATTCTCTGCAGACCTACATTTGCCTCCGTAATTTCTGTCTGTGCAACCTACAACTCCCTCTCACCAAAAGTTGTTCCTGCCTAGGCGGCTCTTGGTGAGCCTGATCACCTCCCTGAGGGCTGCCCCAAGCTTCCATCACCTCCTCTCTCCGTTTTACAGTGGTGCATCAGGATACGTCGGAGGACAGGGAGTGGACAAGCAGCACGCAAACATGTTTGAAGTGGCGGAGCCGGCCTTCGAGGCGCGATGGACCACCCTGAGCACAAGGGTGCACCGCCACAAAGGGAGGAGGGCTGGTACACTCAGCCAGACCCGCACAGGTGGACAAAGATGAACATGGAGCTGCTGAGGCAAGTGGAAGAGGATCTGTGATGAAAATAGGTGAAGAAAGAGAAGTGATGATGGAGTCGTTGGGAGTGAGGATGGCGGAAACTAAAGGCATGCTCACCTCTCCCGTGGTAGTGTCTCCATCAGAATTCATACTCAGAGCTGGTACATGATCCTCCCCTAGGATGGGTGTGCAAGATCTTGCTAGTAGAAAGCTCATGCCTGTAGTAGTTGTGCTCCCCTACGTTGAAAGTCGCTCCCTCGCTGCCATCACCTCCCATTGTAGCATCTTTACATGCTCCTGTAAGTCAGTGTAAGCTGCCTCAGACATGCAGAGGTGGCCCATATCGCCTCGTGTAGGACCAACTCTGCCTCACTGGATGGTGCATATGCAGACTGCAGAATTCACAAGGAAAAATCCATCTGCATCTCTGTTGCTGAAGACAATGGAGCCGGTGCTACTGCATTTCTTCTTGGGGTTAACCAAACTCGCAACGTGCTCGGATGCTAGAATCAGATGCAACTGAAGGTGTTGCATCCCAACGACAGCTCGTGTCTGTCAGACAAGGAGGGATGAGCGGTTGCGTACTGAGAGAGAAGAAGAAGATAGAGTCATCAGAGTTTGCGGAGCAGTGGAAATGTTGTCCGTACAGGTATTGCCACTCTTATCGTCGATGTGATCAGCAGAGTCACCAAAAGACGAACACGCGAGGGCAGAACTGATTTTTTATGGACGAGGTGACTCCATCCGCGTGGTCTGATCTGTTGCATTGTCCTCAGCTGCCAGCACATTGGATACAAGTATGCAGTACTTCGTCTTAAAAACGGATCCAATGCCAGTCAAGGCAACGAGCAAGTGCAGTTGGCGCGCACGCATTGTCTCATCGGGAAGATCGGTCGTTGTCCCTCGCTCAATGATGGAGTGGGGATCATCACCCGAGTGCGCCATGTGTGATGCTGCTCCTCCGTGTGCACAAAAACCCACATACTCTGGGAACATGGGCAACCCCGGATTCTGAAACTGGTCCTTGGATAGCACTGATGATAAGGTCGAGCCTGTTGTGTCTGCTACAGCACATATCCTAGTGATCTCCCTCAATAACGCTGCTCTCAAGAATGCCTCTTAGTCTAAAAGACCAGCCAGTCCACTCTGCTCCAGCACTGCGACAGCTGCTGAGCTTGTGTGAGCCTGCTGCACCAACTCCCCCCTAAAGCCCGGAAGAGGCATCCTGGGCCATACGGGGCTCTTCTACCACCACCGGGCCGCCACAGGTTGGAGCCACGAGTGGCACCGTCCAAGGAGTCTGGGCCTGCACCGCTCTTGATACAATCTACTGCTGCAGAACATTCGGCTCCTGGCCCGGTGTGGAAGTCGACCTCGATGACACGCATGTCTCCACCATTAACGCCATGTCTGGATCAGCCTACACATATGAAAGACCAACTCATCCACTCTATTCCTGCACTACGACCGCTGCCAGGCTGGTGTAATCCTGCTGCACTAACATCCGCGGAAGTCTGCAAGAGGTATCCCGGGCCGTACGTGGCTCCTCTGCCACCACTGGGCCGCCACAGGTCGGCACCGCAAGTGGCACCGGCCAGGGACTCGGGGCCTGTATCGCTCCTGATATAATCTACTATTGTGGAAGGTTCAGCTCCTATTCCACCGCCGGGATGCCAATGGTCGGCGCCATGAGTGGCACCGCCCAGGGACTCGGGACATGCACCCCTCCTCATACAATCTGCTGCTATAGAAGGTCGGGCTCCACGATGCTGCTCTCAGGCAAAGGTGCCGCCCCTGTCAAAATCGATGTGGCTGGTTGTCCCCAACAGCCACTGTGCCCCTCGACGGGATGAGCGATGGTAGGTCAAGGAGCAGGCAACTCGTTTGAGGTCAGTCAAGCATGGCGGGTCATGCAGCAATGACGGCGCTGCGCTTGAGACCAACCTTCAAAAGATGAATCATCCAGAGGGGGCGTGGTGGCAAAATGACGATCAAAAGAATGGAGCCGCTCGAGATGGATCGGAGGGTGAAGCTGAAGAATTTTCCTGCTTAGATGCTAAAGAATACGATACAAAGAAAGGTAGAAAAGCAGTCGACAGACGCATGATAGCATCACGCTCGGTGACGCCAAGGTTACACAGCTGCTACAGCATCTCTTCCAGGCCCCGGATCTCGAGGAAAAGGATCGCCAGAGGTCCAATGAGTGGACCCTCCAACTCCAGCAGATCCTCATCCTATGGAGAATGTGTACAATCACGGGACCAAAGCCAAGGCCGATGCCAGCCTTGAGGGCGCGTCCACCATTGATGCCAAACGTGACATCCATCACCACAATAGTAGCAGGCCAATACACAAGACTCCTGCTGCCATGTCAGAGAACTCATCTCCAGGGCCTAACAATGGGAGGGGGTATAGAGAGTACTTGCTCCCAAAAGTAAAGCACCAAACCTCGGGAGGCTATGACACTATCATACACCGTCACTCTGACAGGGCATAGTGCCAACGTCAACAATCGTGACCTGACTGAACGAGCTGCAATGCCACAACACGTCCGGAGAAGAGTGCGGCTGATTGGCTGCAGTTGCTGCAGCTACCGCTCCTAAACCTACACTTGGTGTGACTAGTGCCACCCCTGAAGGAGCTACTGAAGGTGCGACAGTTGTCCTCTCTTTTTATTTGGTGGTTAACATAAATATCTGGTGACGATGGGGTACCTTTTCTTGGGGGTGTTTCTCGAGTGCCCTACTCATGGACTCCTGTGTCCTCTCCTCTTCTTTTTTTCATGCTGCCTGGCTCAACCCTTGGGACGAGCTTGTCGATCGGATGAGCTCATCAATCGGCGAGCTCGCCAATCGGCGAGCTCACCCACCGGCGAGTTTCCATCGCGAGCTCGCCCGACGGCAAGCTCGATTGCACTGGGGCCCTGCCTTGCAGCTTTGCACTAGCTGCAATGGGAGCAGCAGTAGTGGCTATTGCCACTGTGGCTGTCCCTGCTATGAGTGATGTTGCTATTGTTGCTGTTGTGCACGTGTGTAGTTGCAGCCGCAGTTTCTTGCCACTGCCTCTGCTTGTGCTACTGCTACTGTTTGCTACTACTATTGCTACAGCTGCTGCGGCGGCTGCAAGGCAGTGCTACGCATTGCTGCTGTACACTATTGCTGTATGTTGCTGTTGTTGCTACTGCGCAACACTACTGCGGTGTAATGTTTCAAGCTACTGTTGTTGTTGCGCGTGGCTGCTGCGGGCAACCGTCGCTGCTATGGGTTGTTGCTACTGTTGCGGGCTGCTACTACGGCTGCTGTGGGTGGTAATGCTAGTGAAACAGTTGCTTGTCGCTGAAATTGCAGCTGCTACTGCTAGTGATTAGCACCACCGCAGTTGCTCCCGCGGCTGCTGCTCCTCCTATGGAGCTCCCAATACAGCAACTTCCGTTGCCGTTGTTGCAACTGCTACTCACCAAAGGAGCAGCTCATGCTACTCCTACATGCAGGACACGATACCACGGTCGCACGAAAACGTCACCTCCGTCACAGCCGCCTGGCCTGCCATTTTATTTTGCTTTGGTGGCCGGTGCCACCGGCCACCAAAGCCACGGTGCGACTCCACACGCGTCGCTCGACAATCGGCCCTATGACCCCGACTATGCCTCATTTGTAACTCGACACTTGTATACATGTGTTCAATCATTTTGACACTTGTCATCAAAGTACACTTACCGTTAAGTAGAAATTCCTGAAGTGTCCTAAAACATCAACCATCTTTTGCCTCGTAACTTCTACCTGTTCACCATCTACGCTCCATTCGGCATAAAACTTGGTATCAGAGCGGAGCGGCGCTATAGAGGCATTTGTCTACTTTATCCATCTGGAGGACTACCTCACACACCAAGCTGTCAGCGCATCTCGCACATCAAGACTTTGTAGACTTTACGACTATGACGTGAAGCAAGCGAGCATAACCGAGGACTAGTAGCGGATCTTCAGCGACGACTTCGGTGATGGAGGAGGAAAATGTGCCTATGCACGGGAACCCTGAAGCGGCAGCGAACTCTATTGTGGCAGGCTGTGTAGCAGCCGGATCAACTCCGACGGCTCTGGCGGCCAACCTAGTCAAGGATCCAATGGTGGTGAACCAGCCTTCCCTACCAACAGCCTCAACGTCTTCAGTAGGGACGACAGGTGGAACTGGACGACAGGCACGGATCAACGAGGAGGTGGCAAACCATATCTTCGCGCTCAAGGGAATCAACGACCACCTGCTCCAACAACTCAACGTCATGATGGAGGCTCTTTGCAATGCAAGCGCACGACAGGCGATGCTCGTCAAGAGAAATACCCAACTCTCGAGCTAACCCAAAACTTGTTCGGTCCCACCAGAATCGTTCGATCTTGTGAATTCGAAGATGACCAAAAATTTGGATGTGGTTGATGAGTTTGGAGGTGTACTTCACCGCTGCTAGGGTCAACGATGATAAAAAAGTTGACTTCACAGCAATGCTTTTGGTGGTCTGACTTAAAGGCCATCCCACGGCAGCAGAAGACCGGCGCGGCCTCATCGACGGCCAACAGTGCCTCTCTCACATCATCGACCGCAGGCGTTCTACCCTTGGAGTAGATCAACCTGCAATGGCAAGACGCACTGACGTTATTAACCGACTCGAATGAATTATCACGTGCAATGCTTGCAAGCTTTGGATGACTGAACGAGAAGTCCAATGCTTGGTACAAGCTCCAGCGTCTCCCTTAGTAGTCTAGCATGGCAGAGTATATGTGGAGATTCTGCGAGATCATCATTGGTGCAGACATGGCCCCCAAAGAGCTCTGTTTTCACTACAACAACGGCCTCAAACAAGACATCCGACAAATGGTCATCATTTTTGGCCTCCAAAACGACTTACCGTGGATGATCGTAGCAGCAGAATGGACCATCACCGCTGACTAGAATGCTCACATCCAGGAATCTTAGGGCTGGTGATCCCTCAACTACAGTTATCGTGGGAACGGGAAAAGTCAGTCGGGGGACTCCTCGATTCCGATGAAAGTGGACACCGTCGACCGGAGAGATACATGCACCTACTACAACTGCGAAAACATTGGACACATCGCTCAGAACTGCCGAAGAGCAGTAGGTAGAAAATGGGGGAGAGGCACAGAAAAATAACTCGAGAAACAGCAAATAACAACATTGAAAGGCGTGACTCTTGTCCGTGAGGAGCGATCTGCGCCAAACGATTGCCCATCGAAACGGCCTACGATACCGTAGAAGGATTCTGAGATTGCAAAGTTCGACAAGGGATACGATGATAACCAACCGGCGATACAACTAAAAGTGCAACCCCGAGGTTGCAAAAGTCACAGAATGGTACCAGACCTAAACCAGGAGCTTCTCACAGTTTTGTAAGCAACGACATGGTTCGTAAATTGGGTTTGCGGGCTGAACCTGGAGTGTTTGAAGGGAAAACCGTCGACGGAAGATTGCAAATATGAAGACTCCGAGAATCACTACGACTACAAGTGGGGGACGTCTGAGATGTAACGATCTAAGCGTCATGTCCAATGAGTGACCACAAAATCATTCTTGGACGAGATTTCCTATACCAGTACAATTTGCAGGTTTACAGGAACAATGGCGACATCTATGTGGAAGTTAGCGGTGCCAAGCGACAACTTCTGCGGGTGGAGCGGAAGACAACAGCGGGAGCAACAGAGATGGAAGCAGTAGAGGAAGTTGCGGTGACCAAGAAGCGACAACCTGTGCAGCAGATACCACTCAACGTTGCCAAGCATCATATCCGACAAGGAGCTCGTGCGTGGCTTGTACACTTCAAACCAATGGAGGAAGCGGAAGTGGCAGTAGCTGACTCAGCCTCATCAGCCTCATCAGCTTCATCAGCCTCATCAGCATCAACAAAGTTTGCGGACGTCTTCCCTGATGAACTCCCAAAAACCCTACCACCTCAACACGACATCTGCCATCACATCAAACTGAGACCGGGCAGCCGACCCACATTGAGGGAGCAACATGCACATGCGATGTTATAGTGGCCTAGGGAGATGGTACAAACAAGGGCACACAATACAATTTGTCACGATGCAGACCGCGAATAACAAGATGGCCTGACGACTGCAGCAACACCGTATTAACGCCACAAGATGAGACGAAGTCTATGCCCTGGTCATCCAAGGCAGTGACAGACAGCAAACTGACCTCAAGCACAAGGACAATGAGGACATCACGCAAGATGACATCACCCGACGGACCAACAAAGCCCAAGACACCGACGCCATGAATTGGCAACATGTGGCCAAAGCCAGTGCGGACGAAGCGTACGTCACCAACACGCCCCAACGTTACAAAGGTGACACGAGACGATATCATGTGATGAGTGGCTCCAGAATCAATGATCCATAAACCACTCGACACACAAGGAGCGGTCACGTGACACTATGCGACACTGCAAGCTAGCATACAAGATGACGTAGTATGGCGTGAAGTCACGGCAAGGAGACAGGGAAGGGTAAATGACTATCATTGCTCAACCCACTCCACAGACGACACAGCCGCACCATCCGACGCGCCCCAAAGGGCTCGGCAGTCAACTCATACACCATCAAATTTGACTCGACAGTCAAGTTTGTACCGGAGGAGAAAACCGGAGGCCGAGGAAAGGAAGGAAATGAAGAGGACATAGCACACGTGTCTGGACGATGCGGTGGCTCCAAAGGGGACTGAGCTGGTGCCGCAACGAAGGATGGAGCTGTGGGCTGGAGCCACGACAGAGGAGTGTATGAGGAAGAAGGTGGCCCATCGACAGTGGGGTAGTAGGGTGGCGGAATCCAATGCCATCCCGAGTGAGGTACCGCCACTGCCGGGGACGTCGGGGCGGGAGCCCCGACGTCCCCGGCAGTGGCGGTAGTGCGAGGTGGTCTCCCACCACAAGGGGTTAAACTCACACGTGCGAGGGCCTCGACCGGAAGAAGAAGGAACAAAAGACAAGACCTAAGGAACTCCTCTCCTTGTGGCAACGGGACAAACCGGAAATGCCCGGGGTCACGGCCAAGGAGCAAAAGAGAACGAAAAGAAAGTAAAGATGAATAAATGATGAAAAGAAATAAAATGGCTTGACAGACCTAGTCAGACAGCAGCACAACCGGGTTCACCCAGGATGGGTGCCCCAAGGATGGTTGGCAAACCCCCTTTTTTCTTGTTGGATTTGAGCAAGCTCAAATCCGTGGATCGACGGGCTCGTCAATCGACGGGTTTGTCGATTGACGAGCTCTTTGGTTTATGGGCTTGTCGGTCGGCGAGCCCGTCGATCGACGAGCACAAGATGCGAGAAGTTGCGAGGCAACTTCTCGCCTTCTGCGCTACCGTCAGCTGCGGCAGTCTTCGCGGCTGCTGCTGTGCTTGCGGACCTGCTGCTGCTGAAGCTGCTGTTTGCGGTACTGGTTCAATGGTGCTTCTGCTGCTACTCCCCGCTACTGTTGCGGCTGCTGGTGCCACCAATGTTGCTGTTGTTGCAACAGTTGCAATGCAGCAACTGCCGCTATTGTTGCTGCCGCTAGTTTTACTTTTGCCGTTGCTGCTGCCGCTGGTGCTATTGCTGCTGATGTTGCCAAAGACTGCGTGTGCTCCTCCTGTGGCGGCCGAAGATGCCGTCGTGGCGAGTGCCGCTGCTTCTACCGCAACGCCGCCAATGTTATTGCTGCTGCAGTAGTTGCACTGCAGCAGCTGCCGCTATTGCTGGTGCTGCTGGTGCTGCTGCTGGCATGGCCTGACGTATATCAACCATGCCAATGTGTGGGTGCCAATGTAGCCGCTCTTGCTTCTACTGCATGTGATTGCCAATGCACTTGCTGCTGTTGCTACAGCCACTGCAGCAGCTGCGGCTGGATTGGCTACTGCTGTTGGTGTTGTGGTGGCCTAAGACGCCGTCACTCGTGTGTCCCGTCACCGCCAAGACGGCCGTTGTGACGAAGGGAACTGTCAGAATATTTCGGCAGCATTCCACGTCCGGCTCTGCCAGAGGACTATGTGACGTGAGCCCTCCGCTCGGGGCCTCCACGTCGCCAAGACCTATACGCCCATCCTAGCCCAGTCTAGACCAGATGCCTCCGGTGCCGCTGTTGTATGCTGCGTGGTGGGAGAAAGGGGTTGTGTCTCTCTAATTGCTCTGATACCATGAGGGAATAAAGGAACCCCTTGAGTAACGTGCTGTGTGAGAGGGAACACTGTATAGAACACATCGTGACAGACGACACTCTGAAAGGTGGAGAGACGGCAAAGATATGCTTTGAACAACAAACAAGTGTATGTATCTAGTGCACCCACGTGCGCGCAAGTGAGTGCGCGCGTCTAACCAACCGGTCAGGAATTAGGCTAACCCGGCTATAATCCCCAAAACAACAGCAAGAGGGAACCCGATAGGCGTACGGGCTCCTCGGTTGTCCGGATGAAAAACCGAAAGAAGCGTCAAGCACAGAAACAGGATCTCTATGACATTGCATTACAAATGCGTAAGGATAGTACCACTGAGAAAATGGACCCCGGGAGGTGGTCACTGAGTAAACCTTCGAAAGCCCGTGAGAGTGCGCTAGCTGGTGCTGACGCTGACAAAGGAGACGTCAAGTGTCCCAGCACACCTGCGAGCTCTGACGACAAGACTAGAGATCACTACAACTCACACACCAACAGGGAGTTTCATATCCCCCATACAAACTGCATGCAAACCCGTCCAACGAACAATCACAAATCTTTGTTTGAGGGGTTAATGATTGTACGGTAGCAGTGCCAATGTTAACTTGCTGGAGAGGTATGTACAATCCGGAGAGGCAAAATCAGGTTCAAAACTGTGTTTCAAGGCAGAACTGGGGCACCCCCTTCATATGAATGGGGGCATTTCACATGTGAAGTACGAAAAGTGGGGGTAGAATAATAGCTTATTTCATTCAATTTCACTACATGGACGGGGGAAACTCCTTGCAACTAAGCCAAAAAGAGGGCATTTGTACGGTCGCACAAAAAATGACTTTGCCGCTAGACACCAGGAAATAGTGAACGAACATGCAACCAAGCAAGGTGAGTCTACAACAGAACAAGCAGCAATCGCCTGCCAAAGAGTGCCCACAGGTGGTAACTGTTCGACAATCCCTCATACTGGCACAAGAGTGACTGGGGGGTTGGGGGGGGGGGGGGG